>JAWDGP010002355.1:22500-75000 GCA_033675545.1 Elysia crispata
TGTTGTGGTTGTTGTTGTTCTTGTTCTTTTTCTTGTTTATTTATTTGGGTTTTTTCAGGGTGTGTTGTTTTTGTTTTGGTTTGTTGTATGTTGTTGTTTGTTTGTTTTGTTTTGTTTTTTTTTAGTTCTTTTTTTAAATTGCTTATTGTGCTGTCTGCTGATGAAGATGAGACCGCTTCAGAAACTGATCATGTGACGTTTCCTTTAATTGAAACATGAAACATCCGAACGTAACAGTTATGATAGTCAGTTGGTCTCATAGAAATGATTAAAAATTATTTACAGGCTTTTTCTTCATTTCTTTTGACGAGATATTAAGAATTCCTTATTTATTTTTTATTTTTTCATTATTCTTTTAATTCAAAGCAAATGCATTTTGTTATTCTTGTGTTTATTTAATAAGTTTTTTGTGTTTTCATCCAGAAACGAAGCTATGGCACCCGCCTTCGTGATAGCTAATGGTTATCAGTTTACTCTAGTATGCTGCAAAGCTGTCTGAATTTCATTTTTTCCTTATCTATAAATTTTTTAGCACTTACTTTGTTTTGTTTTTTTTGTATTTTTTTCTCTCACTATTTTAAACAAATCTTTTCTACCTACCATGAATTTTTAAACGTGCAGTTTTTTGTTTCTATTGATGTGGATTGATCTCAGACAGTTGCTGATTGTGGTGCTGTTCTTGTTGTTGTTGTTGTTGTTGTTGTTGTTGTTGTTGTTGTTGTTGTTGTTGTTGTTGTTGTTGTTGTTGTTGTTGTTGTTGTTGTTGTTGTTGTTGTTGTTGTTGTTGTTGTTGTTGTTGTTGTTGTTGTTGCTGTTGTTGTCGTCGTTCTTGTTGTTTTTGTTGTTGTTGTTGTTGTTGTTTTGGTTGTCGTTTCCAATTTTTGTTTTGTTTGATTTTTTTTAGTATTGATGATGATAACGTTATTTTTATTATCGTTTTTGTTTTTTTTTAATTAGGACACAAGTTGATCTTTTTTTTTATGGTTGCCAATGTTTTGTTCTGTTGTTTTGGGTTGTTTTTTCTTTAAGTTTTTTATATCGTTTTTATGTCGTTTTTTTTTTTTGTTTGTTTGTTTGTTTTTCGTCATTGGCTTAAGAGCCGGCTTTATTAATTTATTTTTTTCCTTTAATTTTTTTTTAAACCTTGATCATTCATTGTTTTATCTTAACCAAATATAGGCATAGCAGCCCTGCTCAATCATGATTGTTTAGAAGCTCAAGATGACTTGAGGGTTCCTTGTTTGTTTGTTTTGTTTTGTTGTTTTGCAGAAAAGCGTGAATTAAAAAAAGAAAAAAAGAAAAAGAAAAAGCCGGTAACTAGGAAGAAAACGGCTCTCTGGGTGTGTTTCTCAGGTCTGAGCTTATCGGATGCGGCCCATTAGATCTAAATACATCAACAAACGTTCTCAAGGCTGTCTGTGGCCGTGTCTGCCAGGGAGCCACACTTGATCGAGTTGGTTGTGCTAGATATGGGAAAATGCAGACCCTCACACTCAACCACCATCTTGAAAGCTTGCAATAAGGTTTCTCTCTGTAACTGCAACAGTGTGAGCAATATTTTTCCATTAACCCTATCCTAGCCAGTTCTATTTTCTATAGTTTAATAATACCGAGGAATCATGACATCATGACCTTTCCCTCTTCACAAGTATCGTACAAGTGTAGTCATGTTTTGTTTTACTTTTTCATCAGACGAGAAATCCCCTGATTCTGTCCTTTCCTACTCTACTATCCCTTCTACTATCCCTTCTACTATCCCTTTACACGCTCTCTCGAAGGTCATGAATAAGAATGACTTGCTAATTTTGGAAAAAGCCAGATCTATTTTTAGATTCTTTTTATAGCTTCATAATCTGGTAGATTTTGATAAATGGTCACTTGACGACATTTTTCTGCGTGATTTCATAACCTACTCAAAGGATCTTAAAACAGATTTGGAACCTACCGAATTAGCCTATCTCCCATAATTTATTCACGTAAAAAAAGTGCCTAAATGTACATCACCAGCTGGAATTCACGACCGTGCATGTATTTAAATATATATGATAATGGATTTTGTGAGGAATTTATAAATAGATTTGGGTGTTACAAAAACCAACTAGATCTAACAATTATTTTTGACTCAGATAATCGCACGCAACTCTCTTCAAAAGCTGGACTTACTGCGATTTTCCTATTATGACGCATGACGCGTGACTCTGTGACTCTAACAAGACATGGATCTAGCACACTTATGGATATAGCCATCCTTTGTATTACACATCCACTGAAAATAACGGATTTTTGTGTTTTTTTTTCAAATTCCTTCCTTAAATTCTTTGAGATACGCTCTAAGTGAATAAAAAAAAAAAGGACTCGCAAGTACTGATCTCTGAATCGTTTTAAGTCTTCCTATTTACCGTAAGGAGATACTGGACAAACCAAGGACACATCTTGGAATTTACGACTTTTTAATTTATGTAAAATAATGAAAATGTGTATATTCACATAAATATTTTTTTTTTTTAATTTGCAAACTAAGTGAAAGTGCTGCTTGACCGATTCTGCTAACACTCCAGACCATCGGTTCAGATCGAGGGATTCCGACGGGCAGGCAGACCAGGTGACAAGATCGAAAATATTTATTGATTGTAGATGAAAAAACTACGGAATAGTGGTGCATGGTTTTAATGAAGAGATAAAATGGTTAAATAATTAATTGATTGGTTGATTGATTGATTGATTCATTCATTCATTCATTGACATGTTCATTAGTTGGTGGGTTTTTTTTTTATTTATGGACTGATTAAATGAAACATTCAATGTTGATTAATTCATTGATTGATTGAATGAAAGATTGATTGGAATCATGTATATAATATTATTTTCTCAGTGATTTTCCAACCTAAGGGGAGATTTTTAGATCTTAGTATCTTTTCTTTTCTTTTTTTTTTTTGGTTCCTGGTTTTTTTTTTAATTCAAATTGAAGACGTACTGGTTGATTGATTCTAAGTGATCAGTCAAATTTTGCAGAGAAGAGCATGCCACAATTTCTTTTTAATTAAATGTTTAAAAATTCGATTGTGATTGGCTCAGATTTTACCATAAATTCCGATACCTGTTCCTTGATTTCAGAGTTCAGGTCACGTGATATCCTTCAGGAATATTTCCAAATTTCCAAATATCTGCAAAGGTTTTGAAAGACACGAGATTCCTCAGAAGAAGGTAATCAATAACGCATCCCTGCAATCATTTTCTTGTCAATCATTTGAGGAATCTTCAGACGATAATTCGTAAAATATTGAGAGACTTGTGGTTGCTTTAAGCGGCGTACATCAATGACGGGCGTCTTGATATCCTTGTGAAGTTTTGAAAACCAAAATCTCGTGGCGGTCTCCCCCTCCAAACTCCGGGCGCCGTCTGTTCTAAGTGTGGAGCGGACGACTGAGATCTGTTCCGGAGCTGGACTGGACTACCCAGGTCTGGCACCATCAGCTGACTGGGACACTCGGTGGCTCGCAGACTCGGGATAGCGGTCTGGCATCCCGCTCAGCGGTATGCGGCGACAGCGCTCGCTGTGACAACAACAACAACAGCAGCCAACAGCAACAATGGTTCCTTGTTGTTAGAGATGGGGTGGATGATGGGGACAAGTGGGCGGGGGGGAGTGGAAGTAGAGAGGGAGTAACTTGACTCTTGGTATTTGAGTTGGTGCTGAGCTAATTAGCAGATTGGCTGACAGAGAAGGAAATGGGAAAGGGGGAGAGGGACAAGGTGGAGGAACGGTTTCAGAAAAAAGCTGACGTGTTCTAACGGAGCCTTAACAGCAAGATTGAGAGTTGGAGAGGAAGAGAGGTGAAGGAAAAGAGAACTGAACAGGCGAATCTCTTAGTTCAATATTATAATGATTGGATGCAAAAGGAGGAAAAGGTGAAAGGAAAGATGGGTTTAGAAAGATGAATAAAGAGTCATTGTGAAAATCAATGTTTCCACCAGAGCAGATAGATAACTGCTGGCAGGGCAGAGAAGGAATGGAGGATATTACAGCTGGAAAAGCAGGAGTAAAGTTATAATGGGGGAATTGAGGGGGGGATGCTAAAGAGTTTCAGTTCCAATCCTCAGTTTCCAAGTGACCGTAACCAGGGCGAGCTGGTGACTGATTTCCGCTTCCACGGCGGCGTCTGCTTCACTTCTGCTGCACAAGACGCGTTCAAGTTTGTTTGTTTTTTTAACTTTCAGAAGCTGAGACTTCTCCAATGAATGGTCGGTGAGCGTTCGTGTGAAGCGTTGAGTTCTTTGAATGTCTGTCTGACTGTCCGCTCCATTATCTTTATCCCTCTTTTATCTTTCGGTATTTTAAAGTTCTTTCTTTCCTCTTTCTCTCTTTCTCTCTATATGTATTTCCGGGTCTTGGTTTCTCCTTTCTCTTTCAATTTTTAACGTTATTTTCCTCTCTTTCCCACCTCAATCTCTCTATTTTTCTTTTCTCTCTCTCTCTCCCTCACCTCACTTTCTAAGCTGGATATTAGCTACTTTCTCTTCATCCACTCTAACTTCAAATCTATGCCTCTCCTTTAGTTCTCTCCACTGCAGGTCACACTTTATGACTTCTTTTCACGATCTCGCAAAATGAGATCCAAATGGCGAGAATTCTCTCCAATTCTTTTCCTCCCTCCACCCTCCCCCAGTGAGGAGTGGAGGCACACACTCCAGGGGAGGCCAACCCGGGCCCGTCTCTCTTTCACAGCGCCCAAACCAGCGGACAATAATTGAATCCCTCGTGAGTCTCGCTCGCTCTCGCGTTAAATTGTCGCCTCCAACATTTACTCACTCACACAGTGGCCAGGAGAAGGCAAAGATCAATAGGCTTGTCGTCTTGTTCTTAACCCCTCCATTCCCCCCCCCCCCCTCTTCCTCCTTCTTCTCATCTTCTTCCAACACAAACCCCTCGGGCCCCCCCCCCCCCCCCCCCCTTTCCTCTTCCCCTTTGTTCTCTCACGGACTTGTCACTGGGCACTGTCTCCACCACCCTGCTCGGTCTGTGGCGCTGATTGGCTGATCTGATTGTCATAACAGGGGCCGTAACTCCACCAATGAGCCCTCTGATTGGACAGCGTGAGTTCAGGCCCCGCCCCACACAGGTTGTCAACTCTAGCTTTCAACCACGTGTGCGCAAAGAGATCAAACATAAGTGCACACGATATGCAATACCTCTATGTTATTAAAATATTCATTCTTTGACTAGAAAGTAAAATGTAAGTGTAAAATGAAGTTATTACATCCGTGTTGTCATTTACCCTGAATGAAGTCCTATACCCCGCGTAGTAATCATCATGGTCCAAGTCGGCGTCACGTGATCTCTCTCCCAATCGATAGTGGGCGGGGCTAGGCAAGGCGTCGAGACAGACAGCAACTGTCTAGAGAAGGAGAGCGAATCTTTCTGATCCCTCTCAGAGCTGATTCAGGGAGGAGAACTCTACAAGAGCTGTTCACAGCTCACACCACTTGCTAGGGCCTAATCTCAATAAAGCTTTTGTTACGGATTTTTTTTTTTCCTTTCTTTTGTTTTCCCTCTGTGCGCACCTCTAGATGCGTGAAGGTTTTCTTATTATTGCAGCTTACTTCCGAATTTGTAGGTTGTAACACTGAACCAAGAATTTAAGTTATTTGGATCTATCGAATGGTTTTAACAAAATGGAAAGAATATGGTGGTAGAACTGGAAAAAAAGGGGGGGGGGGGGGAGAGGGGGAGGAGGTCCAAAATATGTATATAGTATGGGTATCATTGCTTTGTATACTCTTATTGCCTTTGTTTTCTGTTTATCCTTTTTCTTTTTTTATATATATCTAAACTTTTTCACTGAATCAACTTGGTCTATTTCGTGTAGAAAATATTTTGAAATTTTCCCATCTTCTTGAATCTTGTCTCTCTTTTTCACATTTTATTTAATCTTATCTCTCTTATATTACTTTTTATTTAATCTTATCTCTCCGATATCACATTTTGTTCTGCGTCCTATTGTTGATTGAACTAAGCGCGGAATCTATCTAATTTATTGAAGAGGGTAGAGGGTGTGGATCTGATTCCCACAATGTTGTGATAAATTTATCTGTAGAGCAACGTGGTCCTACCAGGCTTTCGTCAGGCCAAAGGTAGGACTTGCTAGAGGAGACCCAACCTTCACTACCAGGCTTTCGTCAGGCCAAAGGTAGGACTTGCTAGAGGAGACCCAACCTTCACTACCAGGCTTCCGTCAGGCCAAAGGTAGGACTTGCTAGAGGAGACCCAACCTTCACTACCAGGCTTCCGTCAGGCCAAAGGTAGGACTTGCTAGAGGAGACCCAACCTTCACTACCAGGCTTCCGTCAGGCCAAAGGTAGGACTTGCTAGAGGAGACCCAACCTTCACTACCAGGCTTCCGTCAGGCCAAAGGTAGGACTTGCTAGAGGAGACCCAACCTTCACTACCAGGCTTCCGTCAGGCCAAAGGTAGGACTTGCTAGAGGAGACCCAACCTTCACTACCAGGCTTTCGTCAGGCCAAAGGTAGGACTTGCTAGAGGAGACCCAACCTTCACTACCAGGCTTCCGTCAGGCCAAAGGTAGGACTTGCTAGAGGAGACCCAACCTTCACTACAGGGATTCTTGTGTGAGGAATCAAACACAGGTTTAAGGATTTTATACCAAAGAGCTGTTCTCTAACACATCCATCCACCCATCCATCTTACGACCTTCCCGTCCCCTTCTCTCTCTCTCTCTCTCTCTCTCTCTCTCTCTCTCTCTCTCTCTCTCTCTCTCTCTCTCTCTCTCTCTCTCTTTCCCTCTCTCTCTCTCCCTCTCTCTTTCTCTCTCCCTCTCTCTTTCTCTTTCCCTCTCTCTCTCTCTCTCTCTCTCTCTCTCTCTCTCTCTCTCTCTCTCTCTCTCTCTCTCTCTCTCTCTCTCTCTCTCTCTCTCTCTCTCTCTTTCTCTCTTTCTATACCCCCTCTCTCCCCCTCCCACCTCCCTGTGAACCCGTCCCGTTCCCGTTCCAGATGCGCCTGTTGACAGGCCTCAGACGACACGACCCTCCACACAAACGGAAGGTTGACCCGCCTTGACCCAATTTGATCCTTGGTCACCTCGGCTCTTTGATCCAAGTGATCGACCATTTTGTGTAGGGCGCTCACCCTGTTAGCAAACGCGGGGGGGGTGGGGGGGGGGGGGGTGAAGCAGAGTTGTTGTACCGACCTCCAGGAGCGGGGTTGGTCGGGAGTGGACACGAAATAGTTGACCATTTAGGTCAGTTCTGCTCTTTGGGTGGACATTTTGTTTGTTGCGCGACAAGCAGAATGTGACCTCATTAAGGATGGTTCGCAAAGTCTGTCACATATAAATCTATTTATAGACCTCTTTAGACATTCATTATCATGTAGGCTGAATGAAATGCGCAACTTTGAGTTTTCCCGTAAGGCAGTGCACCTGTCGGCACTTTAGTGGAACTTAAAGTCTTAGGATGAACGTTTAAAAAAATCGTTAAATAGATTAGGAAAATATACAAATAACAGCTAAATAAATCCTGACAACAGCTAGTTTTAAAGATAATGTGGCGAGTGAGGCAAAAACAAGATATTTCAAATCTTTTGGTCTTCTTCCAGGAAGGAAGAAAATTGTCAAGAAACATTTGACATATTCGAGTGAAATTTGTGCTGTTTGGTTTTTTTTTGTTGTTGTTGTTTTTTTTTGCTTTTGTTTGTTTGTTTTTTTGCTGTTTGTTTGTTTGTTTTTTGTTTTGTTTTTTTGTTGTCTTTTTGTTTTTTGCTTTTGTTTTTATTTGTTTTTTGTTTTTTTTGGGGAGGGGGGTTTGTTGTTGTTGTTTTTTTAATGCTCTGATTGTTTTTCTTTTGTTATCACTTTGTGAAATCACTGTGTGGCTAAAGATATACTTCCAGAGCTTTACTAGGTTTAAAACTAGATTCTAGATCTAAGAGCTTGGTGATTTTTTCTAGGCTTTTTGGAATGTTTTTCGTTATGTGAATTTAAAGCAACTGTTGTTATGTGAAATATGATAAAGTAAATAGAAAACAGGAGAAGTGTACACTCCTCAATATAGCTTTAGTTGGCCCTAGAAAAGTGGGATTGTTTCAATCTGACCAGCTGCACACGTGTACTGTGTTCAGGTCGGGCCACCTAGCCGGTAGCATCCGGGCTGGAGCTGGTAGGACGGTCCAATCAGACCGCGGCTAGCACAGTAAAGTGAAACACTGCAACAACTTTTTTTTTTAATTATTGAGACATTTTCTGAATTTTGGCCAGATAATTCATGAGATGATTGAGCGATTGATTGATTCATGATTGATGAATAATACTTTATGTCATATCTTCTTCACCACAAGATGATCCTAAGCACGCGTCTCTCAGCTCGAACTAACCAGTGCTATGAGGGTGAGAACCAACCCTTATGATAATCACAACATCAGTGTGTAATAACTTAAACAACCCTTATGATAATCACAACATCAGTGTGTAATAACTTAAACAACCCTTATGATAATCACAACATCAGTGTGTAACGACTTAACCAACCCCTATGATAATCACAACATCAGTGTGTAATAACTTAACCAACCCTTATGATAATCACAACATCAGTGTGTGATAACTTAAACAACCCTTATGATAATCACAACATCAGTGTGTCGTTACTTAACCAACCCCTATGATAATCACAACATCGGTGTGTAATAACTTAACCTGAGGGAATTTTTTCCAGCTCATTACACAGAGCTTCTACGTTAGGGCGAGTAGAGTCTCTGCCGCCAAGGAGCAGATGTTCAGCAATGAAGCAAGTTTGTAGCTCTTTCTGCTTCACTCGAGCTTACTAAGCTCTGAAAAAACAAAACTTCCCATGAACAGATGTTCTCGTCTAGCAATAAGACATGTTTTGTTTTAATTTGTTTTGTTTTGGGGGATTTGTTCGTCTTCCTCTTTTGCAAGATGGGTTTCAATTGATATGTTAAAAATTGATCAATGATTCTTCCTGGAAAGTGGTAAGGACCTCAACTCAATTTATGGCAGGGAAGGAATTATCCGATTGTGACTGGAAATTTTCGGGACGACGTAAAAACCAATCTTGGATTATATCTATTGTCTAAACTTCAAGCTCTGACACCACTCCGTTTGCGTTCTTAGAATTTGATTCCTAGTGTGTCCTCCGCATCTTAGAGCCTTTAACCGAGGTTCTCAGGATCCATTTGGTGTGAGCGAAAGTGCAACATCTTAGAACTTCCGCCGTTTTGAGGAGCGACTACTGACACTGGAGTGCTGTCCCCTTCACTTGGAGCCTTGATCTTACAACAGCGGCAGACGCCATTGTTTGCCGCCCTTGTCTCGAGTAGCGCCCTCTTGTGCCAGAAGTGGTCAACACGGAGTAATGAAGAAGGTAAACACGCTCATCAAGATTAAAGGAGGAAGGAGAAGCACTCCCAATGGGACTAACAATTAGAGAATTAACGACTTCAATGAATTCATGCCAGTTATCGCCCTTGGTTACTGGGATAGTGTTGGATCAAAATGGATCAGTGGATCCGGAGTGGAAGGGTTGGGGGTTGGCTAGGATGGGACAAAAAAAAAGTTTTATATTTCGTGCTGGGTCCAGGTTTGTGGCTGTCAAATATGAACAATAATAAATTAAAGACTGGTTCTCAGAACACACACACAGTACAGAGAGAGAGAGAGAGAGAGAGAGAGAGAGAGAGAGAGAGAGAGAGAGAGAGAGAGAGAGAAATATCTAAACGGAAAGAGAAGGATTTAGAAGGGGGTTGCACAATCATGTTTGTCAAAAGGATTCTGGATATGTATACATGTATGTAAGCCTAGTTCAGCTTAAACCGAAAATGTGGATATAGTTCTTTTCTATTTAAAAAAAAATGACGCATTTTCCCTGTCAATCTCAAATAAGCGTTCAAAATAAGACTTTCCCGAACATTCATAAGATCTACATACTAGGCTGAGCGCATCTTGCTGAGAAATCTACAATGTATGGTTTCTAATGAAATTAATGACGAAACGTCATTGTTTACTTGGCCCAGTTGGATTTGAAAGTTATTAATTTAAAACTAATAACGCTTTTAAAAATTTGCATTCCCCCCCCCCTGATAAAATTTTGTGAAATAATTGTCTAGTGCAAATTGGTCAGTTTATTAATCACTCCGGAAGTCCTTCCTCTTTTATTTTCCTTTCGACTCACTGACGTCAAATAGATGTGGAATTGAGGATAAATTTAGTATAAATGGCCAGAGAACCTTGGTATATTTTTATCAATTTTCTCATCTAGATCTTAGGAGGAAATATTGAGAGCTTATGTTTTCAACGCGGGATGAAATTTCTGTCTTTAATTGGGGTGGGGGGGGGGAGAGAGATTAAAGTAAATAAAGTTAATAGATGGAGAAATAAAGAGAGAAAACAAGATAGGATGGCGCATCTGGAATAAAGAATGGGAGAGAGAAAACAAGATAGGATGGTGCATCTGAAATAGAGAATGGGAGAGAGAAAACAAGATAGGATGGTGCATCTGAAATAGAGAATGGGAGAGAGAAAACAAGATAGGATGGCGCATCTGGAATAGAGAATGGGAGAGAGAAAACAAGATAGGATGGTGCATCTGAAATAGAGAATGGGAGAGAGAAAACAAGATAGGATGGCGCATCTGGAATAGAGAATGGGAGAGAGAAAACAAGATAGGATGGCGCATCTGGAATAGAGAATGGGAGAGAGAAAACAAGATAGGATGGCGCATCTGGAATAGAGAATGGGAGAGAGAAAACAACAAAGGATGGCGCATCTGGAATAGAGAATGGGAGAGAGAAAACAAGATAGGATGGCGCATCTGGAATAGAGAATGGGAGAGAGAAAACAAGATAGGATGGCGCATCTGGAATAGAGAATGGGAGAGAGAAAACAAGATAGGATGGCGCATCTGGAATAGAGAATGGGAGAGAGAAAACAAGATAGGATGGTGCATCTGGATTAGAGAATGGGAGAGAGAAAACAAGATAGGATGGCGCATCTGGAATAGAGAATGGGAGAGAGAAAACAAGATAGGATGGCGCATCTGGAATAGAGAATGGGAGAGAGAAAACAAGATAGGATGGCGCATCTGGAATAGAGAATGGGAGAGAGAAAACAAGATAGGATGGCGCATCTGGAATAGAGAATGGGGAAGAGAAAAACAGGCAGACAGACAGACAAACAGACACAAGCAAAGATAGAACCGGGAAGGGGGGGGGGGGAAGAGAGAGAGAGAGAGAGAGGTGGAGGGAGAGAGAGAGAGAGAGAGGTGGAGGGAGAGAGAGAGAAGGAATAGGGTAGGGAAAAAAAACAGGGAAAAAGAAAAAATAACACTACGTGAAAAATCAGACAGGCAGGCAAGCAGACAGACAGGTAAGAAGGCAGGGAGGCTGAAACAGAGGGCATAGAAAGTGTTCAAAAAATAAATAAAGGAAGAGAACAAAAGTAGACACAAAATCATAGTCTATCGAGTGAGAGGTCAAAATAGAGAGAAAAAGAAAAAAAAAGATTTCATCTAGATAGAGAGAGAGACCAATAGAGGTATAAAAGAGATCAAGATTTAAGACATAAGATGCGAGAGAGAGAGAGAGAGAGAGAGAGAGAGACAGACAGACAGACAGACAGACAGACAGACAGACAGGTAAGAAGGCAGGGAGGCTGAAACAGAGGGCATAGAAAGTGTTCAAAAAATAAATAAAGGAAGAGAACAAAAGTAGACACAAAATCATAGTCTATCGAGTGAGAGGTCAAAATAGAGAGAAAAAGAAAAAAAAAGATTTCATCTAGAGAGAGAGAGAGACCAATAGAGGTATAAAAGAGATCAAGATTTAAGACATAAGATGCGAGAGAGAGAGAGAGAGAGAGAGAGAGAGAGAGAGAGAGAGAGAGAGAGAGAGAGAGAGAGAGAGACAGACAGACAGACAGACAGACAGACAGACAGACAGACAGACAGACAGACAGACAGACAGACACACAGACAGACAGAGACAGGCAGACAGACAGAGACAGACAGACAGACAGACAGACAGACAGAGACAGGCAGACAGATAGACAGTCTGGGACCACGCTACTTCCAATTCGGTAGCGGGCGACCATCCCCAGCCCATGGGTCGCAGGTGGCGGATAGCGGACGGCCTTCAGATATGAAGGGTAGCTGCGATATAAGTCAGGCTTGCCTGGTCGAATAAGCAGTCCCGGACCAACTGGCGGTGAACCTACCACGGATGGGGCGGGGCAGTGGGTGGCACCACTGTCCCCTCAGAAATACCCCACATGTCCAATGACGGGTTCATCACGCGAGCAGGAGCCGCGGTATAAGCTCCAGCCCGGGTAGATAGAGCTCGTAAGTCTAGGAAGACAGTCTGTCTAGGAGAAGAAACTCTGATTTCAAACTACTGCTGCCTTGCAGCCGACAATGTAAAGTCAAAGGCTAGGGGAGCAAACCCCAAAAAGAAAACCAGGCCGAAATCGGAGGTACCAGGCCGAAAGGGCGCAAATTTATCAGATAGGCGTAGCTGCCGTGCCTGCAAACTGTGGTGCCACGTACCAAACTTCATGAATGGTTATGAAGATCAAAGAGGAAGAAGAAGAAGAAGATAGACAGAGAAACAGAAACAGACAGAAAGACACAGAGAGAGAGAGAGAGAGAGAGAGAGAGAGAAAGATTATCACAGCCACATAGAAGAATAATTAATTATTGTGCCTATTTTTCCGGATTTTTTTTTCTCTATTAAACAAAGACATATTTATAATTGTACTAAAGCAGCGTCATGACTTCCTTGTCAATCAGCACCAATTGTCAGGACATAATTCACCTCTCCTCCTGTAGTTTCCTCTTTTCCTCTCTGAAAGCATCCATAGATGCCCACAGATTAAATACCCCTTTTTTTTTTTTTTTTTTTTTGCATTCTACTGCCAGAGATAGTACAGGGGAAGTAGCCCTAATAATTCCTAAGTTTGCATTCATATTTTGATAACCTCCCTTTTTTGTAGATCTATGATATTAAAGGTAATTTAGATTTCTCTCTCCTCTTTCTCCTCTAAAGTCATACAATGTACAGTGATTTATTTTACTGAATTTTGATCTGTCGACATCACTGTCCCAGGCGGTACAATAAAATTTGAAAAAAGTTTTGGACTTGGACTATAAAAGCATTTGAAAGTTCATTATGTATTCATCGTAATTGATTCATCAAAATATTTTGCCATATTTGTTATGATGAACCGAATAACAATTAAAAGGCTGTTCTTAGCAATTTACAATTTTTAAAACAAGTGGCAATCATAAAATAGATTATTGTTATTTTATAAACCATTAATGTATAAATTAGCATATTATTTTATATTCTTGGCATGAAAAACTGGAAAAATTAAATAAATTCAATTAAATTTGACCTTCTCCAGCGTAAAGACAAAAGTATCATAGAAACATCTTCGACTTTTCTTCCGGAACGGCGGTTGCGAATGTAAACAACACCTCAATCCGTTTTATTTTTGTTGCAAGCGTGAAGTACTTCTGCACTGTTTGTTTTTTGTTTTTTGTTTGTTTCTTTTAAAATCTGAGATATCGATCAGATCCATTTATGTAACCGTAAAAACATTTAATTTAAGCCGTTAAATTAATTTGAAACTTAATTTGTCTTGCATGTGTTATGCAGATTGTAACTAGATCTAGAATTATTATAAACTTCAGCAATCCAGGGGAACCCAATAAATCCGGTGCCTTGACATTTGTTTTAGTAATACTGCCTGAGCAGATGCACTTTTTTTAAACTATGTAGTGGAGAACACTTTTTCACCATATCAGTTCAAGCACTACTATATTGCTTATTACGGTCTCGGTGAAGAGATAAACTGACGGGAGAACTGCTAAAAAGATTGCGCCCAAATTTAGTTTACTTTTTTGCTTGAGGTTTCTCCTTCATTTAAAGAATGTTTTCAAGACAACGTAAGAAGAATTCCAAAGTGTCAAGATTCTATAATTATATGAAAACTGAAGGATGTATAATCTGTTCTTGTTGTAAAGTTTACTTTTCTTTAATGTACTTTTATGGTACTGGAGGAGAATATCTGTTCTGGTTGTAAAGTTTGCTTTTCTTTAATGTAGTTATATGGTGCTGGAGGAGAATATCTGTTCTTTTTGTAAAGTTTGCTTTTCTTTCATGTGGTTCTATGGTGCTGGAGGAGAATATCTGTTCTTGTTGTAAAGTTTGCTTTTCTTTCATGTGGTTCTATGGTGCTGGAGGAGAATATCTGTTCTTTTTGTAAAGTTTGCTTTTCTTTCATCTGGTTCTATGGTGCTGGAGGAGAACATCTGTTCTTGTTGTAAAGTTTGCTTTTCTTTCATGTGGTCTATGGTGCTGGAGAAGAATATAGTAAAATTTGCTTAGTAGTCTTCTCCACCAGTCCAATGTTGTAAAGTTTGCTTTTCTTCAGCGCAGTGATGTGACTCTGGAGGATATAAGTCGGTTTTTTTTCTGGGTTTTTTTTTTTTTTTTTTTTTTGTCTTTTTTTTGGGGGGAGACGTTAGTATTTCTTCAATGTCGTTGTATTTCCCACCTGTTCATTTGAACGGGCGACCATGCTTGTGAGATGGATATGGGGTTAGGTTTTTTTTTTAACATCCACTTATAACGAACCAATTCCTCACCCCCACCCCACCCCCTACCCTCTTTTTTCCATCCTGTTTTTATCAAGTGAGGCAGGAAAAGATGAGATGTAGAGGGAAGAGAAAGGGAGAGAGGGGGGGGGAGGGGGAAGAGACAGACAGACAGAGACAGAGACAGAGAGAAGCAGAGAGAGAGAGAAGCAGAGAGAGAGAGAGAGAGAGAGAGAGAGAGAGAGAGAGAGAGAGAGAGAGAGAGAGAGAGAGAGAGAGAGAGAGAGAGAGAGAGAGAGAAAGAGACAGACAGACAGACAGACAGAGACAGACAGACAGAGAGAGAGACAGACAGACAGACAGACAGACAGACAGACAGAGACACAGAGAGAGAAGCAGAGAGGGAGAGAGAGATAGACAGACAGACAGGCAGACAGACAGAGAAGAGACAGAGAGAGAAGAGAGAGAGAGAGAGAGAGAGAGAGAGAGAGAGAGAGAGAAAGTATCACAGCGCAGAAAGAAAAAAAGAGCGGAAGGGGAAGAAAGAGAAATAAATAAAGATAGAAAAATACAGAAAGAGGTATAAAAAATAAATATAACTAGAGAAAATGGTGATGCAGATGGAGAAAGGCAGAGGGAGGAAGAACAAGGAATTGAAAGAGAGCGACTCTAAATTATATGTTCGAATGGCGTGAAAAGAAATGGGATTACAATAACACATAATTGTAAAATGTTCGGAGCCTCGGTAAAATTTTGTTAGCGCAGCGCACCGCTTTCTACAAAAATATCATGTTTACGGAATCTTATGTAAAGTCGAAATCTTTAGTATTAAAGTTAGTAATAAAGTCGGCTTCTTTCTACTTTCAATTTTATAATAGGCCCTACCGGAAAAAATGGCGGATAAAAGAGAGTCAGGTAAATTGAAGTTCTTTATTTTAGTCAAGTAAATGAATCGGCTATTGATTTAGATAATTAAATTTATTTTATTTTTTATCGACCTGGAAACTTGAATTATCATGCATTTACATTTTAAAGAGTCTAATACTATTACTAGTTTCGGTGATTCTAGGTCAAGGACTAGATCTAGATCTAGATCTAGTCAAGATGTAATATGAAAAATTGAAAGACGTTTGATCAAAATAGAGAATAATCTAATAGTCAACTAATATACTGATCTAGATCTAGATTCTAGAACTTGAAATATATGACATGACTTGTATTTGTAAAGACCAAAAATTAAAAAAGGGCTCTTAAACTCGTTTCTTGACAAAATAAACCATTATGAATGTAATTAGTGAACATGTACATGAGTCAATCGATCATCAGCAATGAACAAGAGGCAGCACAGCCCTATATAGATCTAGATCAGCGTGATCAACCTTGCAGCTGCTAAAGAGAGTTCAGGGTCAAGGATCTTAAACTGCTCTTTATTTCATCACTGACACGACTTTTGATTTTTATAATTTCATATGGAGCTAGACGTTGTCCTCATCGAATTCATGTTACTGGAAGTGGAATTTACTGTAAAATCTGAATTAATTGTGTTAATGGTCGAAAACGCAAATTTTTTATGTGACTAGATCTAGATAAGAGTCTAATCTCAAATTTTCAGTGTATTAAGATTTTATTTTATCTAATTTTACAGTTCGTATCAAAGATGGGCAACAGCTGCGAATACTTGATGAAGCTGCTCGTCGCAGGAGGCAACGTAAGGCCTTAGAGGCTCTTGAGCAGGACAACTTCTCGGAGGATCCACATGCTGATCTCAAGATGAGCAAGAAGGCCCCGAAGTTTGAGGAAGTCATGGAAACAGCGTCTAGTGAGGAATATTCTAGTCATTCATTCTTTAACTTAAGTTTTAGCCACTATAGTAAATAATGATGCTTTCTATCAGCCTAGCAGTGTATGAGTAAGTTTAGAGGGACAGGATGTTAGCAGTGTATGGGTAAGTTTAGAGGGACAGGATGTTAGCAGCGTATGGGTAAGTTTAGAGGGACAGGATGTCAGCAGTGTATGAGTAAGTTTAGAGGGACAGGATGCTAGCAGTGTATGGGTAAGTTTAGAGGGACAGGACATCAGCAGTGTATGGGTAAGTTTAGAGGGACAGGATGTTAGCAGCGTATGGGTAAGTTTAGAGGGACAGGATGTTAGCAGCGTATGGGTAAGTTTAGAGGGACAGGATGTCAGCAGTGTATGGGTAAGTTTAGAGGGACAGGATGTTAGCAGTGTATGGGTAAGTTTAGAGGGACAGGATGTCAGCAGTGTATGGGTAAGTTTAGAGGGACAGGATGTCAGCAGTGTATGGGTAAGTTTAGAGGGACAGGATGTTAGCAGTGTATGGGTAAGTTTAGAGGGACAGGATGTTAGCAGTGTATGGGTAAGTTTAGAGGGACAGGATGTTAGCAGTGTATGGGTAAGTTTAGAGGGATAGGATGTTGGCAGTGTATGGGTTAGTTTAGAGGGACAGGATGTTAGCAGTGTATGGGTAAGTTTAGAGGGACAGGATGTTAGCAGTGTATGGGTAAGTTTAGAGGGACAGGATGTTAGCAGTGTATGGGTTAGTTTAGAGGGACAGGATGTTAGCAGTGTATGGGTTAGTTTAGAGGGACAGGATGTTAGCAGTGTATGGGTACAGAGGTGCCTATGGTCCCACAAAATCCAGGAAACTCCCAGATTTATTGTTGTATCCTGGAAACCCGCATTTACCCGCAAAATCCGGTATTTTTTCGTTTTGTTTCAACATTTAGACTGACCCAAAGTAAACAATTTTAATTGGTTGTTTTCTTTTTTGTTTCGCGATTATTAGCGTGAGCCAACAAGCCTACAAAAAAATTAAATAGTGAAAATATTCTACGACGAGAACGATAGTTTTCGGTCATCACATATCAACCTGTGGGAAGGTATAAAACTGAGTGAGATATATTATATCGATATCATGTAGATTTGTTTATTATTTTTATTTTCAATTCCAATATCAAGATTTGTATTATAGTTGAAACTGTCCACGAGCTGTTCTATTTGTTCGTCCGATAAACATCGTTCTCTCCATCTTCACACCCGTTACGTCCTACAAAGTATCATTCTGAATTCTTCATCTGACAATAGTTAATGTGACCAGTTTCTTTTTGTCAAGATACATTCTAAATCTTGTCGAGTATTAAGATCGAATGGGAAATCCTAAATACCGGTAGAGCTAGATCTAGACAGATAATCAAAATCTGGTATGACGTGAGACTATTATTATAAATTTAGATCTAGATCTTGTACATAGTTTTCATTTTTTATTATTATTTTTTTTTTGCTCAGAAAAAAAGGTGATTTTCATTTCAAGGTAAATAATTATAAGTCTAGATCTAAATGTTAGATTGTTATTTTCTTTTTTACACAGCCAGGCTGGGCCTAGTGAGACATTCTAGACCTAATTGATATTTATCATATTCAGCCCAAATGTCTTTTTTAAAGAAAAGATACGGAGAGCAGCGCTCAATATCTAAGCCAGAATATAGGACTTTATGTGTACTCTGATGAGTAAGCTTTTATGGTGCCTCAGTTGAGCCAATAAAATACATGTGCAGAAAGCATTAACAACTAACATTTGGGGAACACAGTAAGGGTTGTAGATGAGCTACAACAGGTCATTCAAACTCTTATTTAGTCTGAGCACAAAAATAAAGGAGCTAAATCAGAAAGAAAAATGCTCCACAATCATGGCTCTTTGGACAATTCATTTTTTTAAATTTAGGAGGGGGGAGGGAGGGGTAAAGAGAGAGAATGCTCCTGCCTAGGCCACTAGCAGTGACCGATTTTAAAAAGTTTAGTCAAAAATTGTGTCTAGTTCTCATCTCTGGTAATATTATTCCTTTTATACTTTAGTCTTAGCTTATTTCTTTCCAACGGCTGTATGGTTGATTTTATCAGTGCTTTAAGTGTAATTAGCAAAAACTAATGTCGTTTTTTAAAAATTCACAGTCACGCTTTGTCACTGATTTTGTTGGTAGGTTTCCCTGAAAGACATAGGTTGGGGTAGGCACCTCTGTGGGTAAGTTTAGAGGGACAGCATGTTAGCAGTGTATGGGTAAGTTGTGGATGTGTTTGTGTTTAAACTTTAAAAGTTTAAGATTTTTCCAGGTGAGAAAAAAAAGCTTTGCTTGTTTGGGCATTCTTCTTTATTTTTAATTTTTTTTTTTTTTAATTAATCCAGAGTTTTCAAAATAAATGCATGTGTAAAGTAATCTAACAGCACATATCATAAATTCATATTAGAAAAAAAATTTATTGACACTAAGAAAGAAAACAGTAATAATTATAGGAACCTTGGAAATATTCAGTGCTGATTATTTGGCACTTTTCTTTCTGGATTTAATTTCTTCATTGACATTTTTTAGGGTATCTGGGAATAGTAATCATTCTTTTTGCAAGGTTCACATGAATGTAGCTTTCATTTTGTGTACCTTCCCGCTGTTCATTCGTCATTTTTATTGTTGAATTCATTATTCTTTTGTTTTCTAATTCAGCCAGTGGTCCTAAAAAGAAACGGAAATCAAGAGGTGACTTTAAGCTTAGGTACAGAAAAAGTTTTGCAGCTCTCTTGGAGGAAGAGGTATTAATTAATTTTTATTCTTCACATGCATGTTGTTTTTTTTGTTGTTTTTTTTTTGGGGGGGGGTATTGTTTTTTTTTTCTCAGATAAAAGGTTGCTGTTTCTGCTTTTTTTGTAAAGATCGGAAAATTTATCACTGTACTTAAATATTTTAAGCTTAGTCTTGTTCATTCTAACATCTTGAGAAGAGACAATCCAGTTTGAATCTTAAAGCATTCCAATTCACAATGATTTCACAACCAAGTTAACACAGGTTGACTCATTAGCAGAGTTTTAGTTATCTATAATTCACTATATTTTTCTTGTTCATAATCTTTCAATAAGAATTCTATGCATATTGTTTTTTACAAGCAAAACATGTCAATTTTCTAATCTAGTTCCATAAATTTTGTTTACTTTAAAACTTACTAAGAAAAATTGGATTTCAAAGAGAAGTCATGAAATTTTCATGGCAACGAATATACAACAAAGAAACTTAGCTTTATTGTCACTACATGGAATTTTCTCGTGATTTTTTGATGTTCAGCTTGTCTTTTATATCTGTAATCATAATATAATAACAGACATTTTATTCCCTTAATTTTGAAGTAGAAAGTTTCAGACAACCGTGATATTCATAGCATGTTTACACTGATGCATTCAACAGATTATTTTTATGTTGGTTTTTTTTTTTATCCTCAGCACATGTTAAACAAAGATGGACCGTCCTACGTCACAGCCTGTGCTCCACCATCTAAATTTCCAGACCGTCATTTCTGTGCTGTGTGTGGATATCCTTGAAAAAAAAATTTTTATCATTTCTTTTTGTTTTTTTTTAAATATTACTAGAAATTAAAGATTTTTTAAATCTCTGTCTCTCTCTTCCCTCTTCATCTCATAAATTCTTGCCTCACTTGATATAGGATAGCATTAATTCTTTGAAACTGCTTGACAAAAAGATAATTCTAACAAGTAGGCTCTCTGTTTTATCAATTTACTCAACTTTTAATATTCTTTTTTCCGGACCTTACCATAAGATGAATAACATTCTCTGAGGTATAATCAGAGTTTTAAAGTCTTTAACTTTCTGCTTTCTGTCTATTCTAACAAAAAAAGTTTTAATACCATTACGTAGATTTATTTTTTTGTTTTGAGGGTGCAAAAATTAAAGTTTTTCATCTTTTTTTTTTTAAATAATTTTTTATACAGTGAAATTATATTGACAAAAGTTTTGTCAAACTCTAAACTTGTTTATGTAAGTGTTAAGAAAAATTCCTTTACCATGTGGGGGGGGGGGGGAAATAAGGGAGATCATCCAAATCTGAATGGAAACTTAAAAATAAACAAGGTTACTTCCCCTGGCATGTAATTGTCAGCAAAATCGAGATAGGACGATATAATAAGTGGGCTTTACTAGATTTGAATTACTAACCATTTCAGAGAGAAAAATATGACAGGAAAGACTGTTTTTTTTCCTTGAAATATGCCTGATTAATAAGAAAGCATGAACTTGCCTTAGTGTAATTGTGAGTTTTATCTATAGACTAATAGAGAGAATATAAAAGAGGCAAAAAATAGGTTTTATTTTTCTGTTTGCCTTCACGATTTTTTTGCTAAAAGTAAAATAGGACTTTCTTTACAAAAAAAAAAATGTATTGAACTAAGTATATAATTATAACTTTGAAGATTAACTAAGTGAAGCAGAAGTCGTTTCATGTCGTTGACATGTCACAAAGGATCACAGGTTGCATGGCCAGAATAACCTTTCTCTTTTAATTTTGTCTCCCAAGGTTGTCACACAGTATGTATACTAAATGTAGTTTTTCTCAAGAATTTCAAGGGCTCATAACAAATGCATATGTAATTTTTTTCCTTGACCTGTGATCCACCTTCCCATCTGCGTACACGTGTGTCCAGTGCGGTGCCAGATACTGCAGTGTTAAGTGTTTGGGGACCCATCAAGATACCAGGTGTGTTCATTGTCTAAACTGTGATGAGCAGTGACGGATTTGAAATAGCACGTGAAGTAGAGCTGTAGCAACAATCGTGATATTAATAACATTTGTACAGAAAACAAAATAAGAACTTTTGGGTTTTTTTATTGGGACTGAGGCCACTTTTTTTTTTCCTGATAGAATCACTAAAAGGTGTATGAACTGTTTAGTTTTTGTTTTGTTTTTATTTTCATTCATTATATATTTATACTGTCATTTTTTCTTTGTTGCTGTTCATCTCTTCATGTTTTGTTTTGTTTTGTTTTTTTTCACTTCCGGCAGATGCCTAAAATGGACAGCATAGGCAGAGAAGCAGTGAGGCAGTGCTTACTCTCGGTCTGGGCTGGGAAGCAATGAAGACCAGCCCGTCCACAAACTTTGATGCTAGCAGATGGTAGGACATGCTTCATTCAGCTGCAAAGTGCAGGCACAAGTGTGTGGGGAATGTTTTGCTCTCGGCAGGATCCATTTGACCAGAAATCTGAATCGTCAAGATTAATCTGAGTCCACCACAATAACTTTGTGGGCGTTCAACTGGCAAACTTTCCCTCTGAAAACACTGAATTGGGTCAACAGTGTCTTCCCCCATAAATATGTTTTTATCATCTGTTGTCAAACCAGACTCAGTTTCTACAATGAGTTGAGAAAGATGCAGTAAGGGTCAAATTAGGGATCATGTATAGGAATTAGAAAGATATAGTGTTTTTGTAATAATTTTTAAAAGAAGTATGCGCAGAACTTCATTGTTGGCAGTCTCTATTAGTCTATTTCAATTCTTATTTGAGACCAATGGCATTTGGTTTTGTAGGAGATTCATGTACAATTAGTGCAGGCTTGTAAAGATTGAGAGGTCGTAGTATCCTCAGACCAATCCACAATATTGATGATATTTAGCCTTTGAGGAATGGACTATGATTGATTACCAAGGAATACTGTGCAAGTTTGACTTTTTTCAGTTTCTTCAAAATGTGCAAACTAAAACTTATAAAATTTCTATAGCAATAATGCAATCCCATGATCTTATAATTTGTATTAAACCTAATCAACTGCTTTTACAAATCTGCTTGTGTTTGTTCTTGTGTCAATGAACTGTTCGATTATTGGGCTTACATCAAAGCTATGTGAAAAAATTATAGTTAAAATTTCTCAGGTTGTCTGCTATATTTATAATTTACAAAAATGCATCACATTTTTTTCTTTAAATGTCTTTCACACTGGCCTAAGCCATTCTATTTACAATACATACACATTATTTAACTCTATATAGAATCTAAAATTTTCCAAAGGTAGCTGCGGGACATCATTAATTTTAATTTCTTTCCTACACCATTACAGGCAGATACTCAATTAAATAAAATTGTAAAAAAAAAATATAAATTATTATCCTTTAATATATTTCACCAAACCGAAATAATTTTTTCAGTCTGAAATTTTCATTCAATATGCAAAAAAATTACGCTGTACAAGTAAATCACATAACGACATTGACAAAATAATCAGGAAAAACACTGACAACAGGGGTATAATTTTTTTCCTATTTTTATTACCTTTTTTCTATTAAATCATGTATGTAATTGACTTTAACCCAGTACATCAGTGACACAGGTAATACAAGCAGAGTAGAACTCTTTCAGGTCCACTGAATGCCATTGAGTTGAAAGCTTTTTCAAAATATTTCTTCATTTCAAATGAGGCAGCAAAATACATACCAGTTGGGTGGGAAAAAAAAAAAAAATCAATCTTTAACATGGCTTTAATTGTTATTATTATCAATCATTGTATGCAAAAAAAAAAAAAAAATGACCAGTTTGAATAGTAATAATGAATCTAGCGTTTATCTGTCACTTACGCCAGTTTGGACTACGGATTTAGGCTGAAATTCAAGTGAAATAAGAGCACTAGAGTATTAAAAGTGGCATTCTTTGCTTTGTGAAAGGTCCTTACACATTTTGTCTGCAAGCAAAGGTGTGAATGTTGAACAAGCACTCTGTGTCTGTCCTTTCAAGCGTTATCGCTAGAGCTTATATAAGGGTGCAAGCTATAAATATCTTAAACAAAAAGTTTTCAATGGCATTCGGTAGATGAAAATTATCATGTTTGTTTATGATAGATTTCAAAATTCACAATCTCTAAATGGAAAAAAAGGTTTGGGGGATAATTAAATAGTATTGTGGAGTATAAAAAGTTTGGTAACCTTTTTTTTTTTTGCTGTTTTCATCAAAAGCAGTTGTATTACATGGTTTTTTTATTTCTTTTTTTTAACTTTACTAATATTTGCCAAGTATATGAACATACACCCCTTTTCACCGCAAAAAGGTTGGGTATGTACAAAATGTATAGTTTATGTACAATTCATACAGTTTCCTTTCCACAATTTCAAGTAAGACTTTTGAAGATCCTTTGTTAAACTTAATAAATGTGTTCATAAATTATGTTAAGTACAACCATAGTCTTCACTGATTATCACCATCAATAATTTTTTTCTTCCATCATTTACTCAGCGCCATAATTTGGCAAAAGGTCATTCCACTGGTTCAGTACCATTCATGTGGCCAAATCTGTGCAAACAATTTTCTATAAATTCTTTATAGGTTTCATCAGCTCTTGTGGTGAACTTAGTGTTCCACTCAAACTATGAAGTTCCCATAAGCGGAACCATAAAAATTGGAAGTCTATTTTGTCATAAGCTTTGTTTAATTGGAAAAAAACATTTTAAAGATCTTCTGTTAGCAAGTACCTAATCCGACACTGAAAGAAACTCTGATATTGTGTGCATATATACACACCCAGGTAAAAGCAGTTGATAAACTAAGATTCTATTTGCTTGTGGGATAACCCAAATTGTTGCGTTTACACACAACCTTGGGAATAAAGACATGGGTCAGCCAAAGCTGAAACTTTCAGAAATCCTAGAGGCATTTGTGTGATCACAAAGTTTTATGCCATAGCCTTATCAAGTTTTCCTGCTTCAAATGGATAAGATAAAAACTGTTTATATAAAAATAACCATTTCATCAATATACCAATAATAATAATAATAATAATAATAATAATGATGATGATGATAATAACTGTTCGAAAGTAACATTTATAATCCATGATGAACCAACAATTTGGAGAATCAAACATTCAATCAATTCAAGTTGCATAATTCATTCAGCTTAAGAGAAAACAAGGCAAGCCAGGAGAAGTCTCTATGCCTGTTGCTTATTTCCCTTGCTGCTTGCAAGTCCAGGTAGAGGGCCCTGAACCAAGGGGGACAATATGGTTTGAGTTTCTTGTTTCGAAAGCACTGCATGGCAGACGGCAGAGAAGTGTGGCAAAAGTTATGTTTTTCTTCCTGATTTATCGTTAATATGAGGAAGAAACAATTCTGGAATGTTCTGACACCATTTAGTCTGCATGGCGGCGACAATGTATGTCGAGGTCTCTTTGACATTCTGATTCAACATCAAATTTAAATTTTTTTTAAAAAATAAAACAAAGCTAAACAAAAAGAAAAATTAAATTTGCATAGATTGAGCACAAGTTGCGTGCATGAAGTAAAGAATTTCGGACGGCGGGAGAAGAAAGCGTTACCAGAGAAGGATGAAGCAAGTGCATGGGCCCTTGTTTTCCGGTTTAAAAAAAAATTAAAGAAACTCAGAAACAGCTTTATAAATACTCATAGTATACGTTCGTGGCAAAAAAATTACAAGAAAACTATTTATTCTGTGTAAATGTATGAGCGAGAGAAAAAAATGAATAAAAAATATAATTAAGTAATCGAAAGCTACGAAATTTTGAGATCGAAAACCGAAATTTGAAATAGGAAAGCCAGATGGCATACCCTCCTATTTAAGAAGTTTGATATTATGTTGCTTCTTTAATAGCTTCAATGGCAGGGTGTGGCAAAACACAGAAAATCAAGAGAAAAATTATGACCAAAGATTACAAGTTAGTTTTACCGAGTTTAAAAACTACATCAGTACATTGCCCCAGTGTTGATTGGGTGTTACCCAGCTCATCTCGCAGCTGCCCACTCTGACCTACAATCTGTCCTGTGAATATTTCATACTTTCATTTTTTTTTTCTTCCCCTTAAGTTGATATAATAGACTTAAGATGTCACAAATTTCAAACACAGTTAAGTTACTCATTTGGCCCACATATTGTCTGGTGATTAAGCCAAAGTTTTTCACTTATTTTTTAATTCAGAAGTTGAGCTGGATTTTTTTTTCTCTTTAGCATACCATTTTTTTTTTTAAATATAGATATTACATGTATTATATTTTCTAAGATTGGAAACTTTAACTGGTATCATTTATTTCTAGACCACTTTCGATTTACAGTCACAAGACTTTGGACTTCGGTGCCATTGGTTTTAGGTTTTTACATTCAATATGCCACAGAAAAAAATCAATTCTCTGGTAACCTAACATAGAGCTGGGCCCAACACGCCTAGTATCACTCCAGAATGGATAAAAAAGAGAGAGTTAGCTCCCCTCATCAAGGCACTCTGGGTCCCCCGCAACTTAACAATACATCTAAAATTTGTCTTGTCCAAGTGGCAAGCTAGTGAGACCCTACGGCTGCTTGTATGGAGACACGTGTAGTTCATACAGTCTCAATGTGATGATGGGCTAGTGTTTCAGTGTGTTGGGGGGAGGGGGAGGGGAGAAAAATGTTGACAAAATGACAAATGAAGAGTTCCACCTACAGCAATAATGATTGATTACGATATATATAAAAAAATTATAGCGATATAGGCTGATATGCAATTAACAAGTCCTAGGAACAACAATCAGATGTCATATAGATATACGATATACTATTGATGTGTTTGGAAGAAATCTGTGTGGATGAAATAAAATAATGTAGTTCTACTAGGAAGTGAGTGACAGAATAAATCTGTGTGAATGAAATAAAATAATGTAGTTCTACTAGGAAGTAAGTGACAGAATAAATCTGTATGAATGAAATAAAATAATGTAGTTCTACTAGGAAGTGAGTGACAGAATAAATCTATATGAATGAAATAAAATAATCTAGTTCTACTAGGAAGTGAGTGACAGAATAAATCTGTATGAATGAAATAAAATAATGTAGTTCTTCTAGGAAGTGAGTGACAGAATAAATCTGTATGAATGAAATAAAATAATGTAGTTCTACTTCGAAGTGACAGAAAATGATGTATGAGGAGCGATGATTAAACAATAAATATTTGTGTATATGAATAATGCAGCGTATGCAGGCTGACTACAGTGATATATATATATATATATCTCATTAGCTTGGCGTTGAAACAAAAGGACAGAAAAGTTTCCATAGTAACATAAGATAAGGCTGATTGAATGAACCAAACATAGACTGCCTTCTACAAGCAATAGAATAAGGAATCGGCCACTCTAACAGAATATTTGTACAGCACACATTTCAGAATAGAAAAAAAAAATTTTTTTCAAACCTACAAAAGAATAAAATGCCAGGATAATCTAAACCTGTGTCACAGCTAGTTTTTCAATGCATTGTAGAGACATGTGTAGAGTAAAAACATTCTCACAACTTTCGCCTCTAGTCACTAGATTTTCAAAAAATGTTTATATAGTTCAAAGCAAAATATTCATCATCTCTGTACAATCAATTCTAGTCTAAAAATTACCTCTGCTCTTGGCAAAAGATGGTCAGTCAGAAAAAAAAAAAACAAATACAGAACAACTGAACGCAATTGGCAATCAAAACATAAAATGGGAACACAGAAAATCTTTAAAATTTGAAAAATTAAAAAAAAAAAAAAAAGGTCAAAAACAATTTTTATACACAAAATATCACCGCAACAGATACATATACAAACCAAACTACCGGTACCTCAAAAGTAAATGGCAACCTTTTTTGTTGTTTTTACAATAATATACAAAGGAGCTGGATATTTTACTCTGCCACCAACAACTGCAGTGAACATTCTTAAGTCTCCAGGTTCTTCCATTTTTTTCTTTATGTATATAATATTTTGTGTTTAGACTCCTGCTTAATTTTTTTTTGTAATTGCAATGACTTTTTAGTCTATATACAATGACAAGCAAATATTCTCCAATTTTTCTTCCAAACACAGGCAAACTACAAAGCTTAATAATAATATTTCAATTCTTTTTCTGCAACAATTTGTTTGTGTATGAAAACTGTAAAATTATATTTATATATTGATAAGCGCTACCAAGAGTGAAATCTCTTCATAAGAGACTTTAAACTGAACAAAAAGAAATAGAGACAAAAACCAAAAAAAAATCTGGCTTCAAATAGAGAGAAAACTACAAGTTGCCTGATGTAACATGAAGCATATGCCAAAAAAAAGGCTCAAATAGACTGACAGGACATTAAACATTTGAGAAATGTAAATAAAACAAATGCACATGATACATTTGGATGATAAGCATATCACTAAATTAAAGTTAAAAATCTACAAAATATGTCTTACAAAAATTGCAAAGGAATCTCACTAAAACAAATAGTTGTATGTATGAAGGAAATTAAAAGCGTAAATATAAAACAAAAATTTACAAACATTTAACTGAATATAAAAAAATATAAATAGTTTCTAAAAATTCTCCTAGAATTGTTGGTCTAAAGTGAACAATGTAGTGTTTCTATACAATAAAATATAATATACGCTAAATTCTGAATCTTTTCAATTTACAAAAAGAGAGTAAATAAATAAATTTAATTCCAACAAATTGGACACCAAATGACTTTCCATGTAATTTCTTCATGTCTACTGGAAGAGTAGAGAGAAATTCTTTCAAGCCTTTACTTGTGAGAAATTTTTTCCATTGAAAAGTTGCAAAATGATTTGAATCTATAGCAAGAGACTAGCTTAGCATTTCAGATCTCATCAAGGACACCTTTGTTTTTATCAATACAATTAAGCCTTAAAAACACCTGAAAGCCAAATTTTAGCAGCAAAACTTAACATTGTTATGAAGATGTGATATAAGCATCTACTAGCAATAAGCTTAGCCAAAGATGATGTCGATATTTATGGTAGCCGTGGCGATTGATGATGACGATGAAAATTCAATATTAATGGTAGCGGCGGCGATTGACGATGACGATGAAAATTCAATATTTATGGTAGCGGTGGCGGCTGATGATGACGATGAAAATTCAATATTTATGGTAGTGGTGGCGATAGGATGACAAAGACAACATTGCAACCGTGACCAGACCAGGTTGGTGGCAACATA
This sequence comes from Elysia crispata, assembly GCA_033675545.1. Taxonomy (NCBI): domain Eukaryota; kingdom Metazoa; phylum Mollusca; class Gastropoda; family Plakobranchidae; genus Elysia; species Elysia crispata. Next base: position 50,915 of record JAWDGP010002355.1, read on the forward strand.
GTGTGTATGTGAGTGTGTATGTATATGTCTCTCCCCACGACTAGGGAGGCCTAATTGACGTGCTGCCTGGACAAGTTTTCTGGAATAGTTTGAAGTTCATAGCGTCAGCGTTACGAGCAATTTCTATCAGACTTACAAGGTTTGAGGCCTTCTGCCAAATTCTTTTTCCTGTACCCTTCACATAAACTGGTCTTTTTGTTTTTTTCAAGGGATAGTTAATAAAATCAAACACTTAATAGAGTTTGACACAAAACTGGTGTATTGTTTTGTATAAGCAAATATTTCAAAATAAATAAACTTTTTGGTATTGATAAAGTAAATACTCAAAGCGTTGCTTCTATTTTCTGTCCAATACAAGTGGAGGAATCGTGTTATCATCTTGCGTTGTGAACTTGACTACAGCAGTAACCCCCCTTTGGAGAAAAAACAATAAATATAGAGTGCATGATAGGAAACTTGTATAAATTTCTACATTTTTCATTTCAATACAAGATCGATCACAACCCATTGTGTGAAAATAAAATAAAACATTTTATTTTTAAGTATGAATATGAAACTGATGGAGAGAACCTTATCTCAAGTGAAGTTTTTGAGGCATCAGAACTTGACTTTCACGAAGTTGGGCTTGTTCTCACACTCATTCTCACAAAGTAACACAGAATTTCCACAATGTCATTCTCACAAACTAGCATTGACAGGGGGAGAAGGAATACTAGCTCCAGCTCCACATTACATTACATGAAAATATTTCCAGAAAAAAAAAAATTTAATAACACTCCTCACTTCCGACGGACACATATCTTTCTTCCTTTTTTTTTCTCTTTGAAAAAAAAAGCAAGCGATTTAAGTATTTGTGTGTGCTTTCCTGAACAGCAATATCAGTCTATCACAAATCTGTTTTGAAAGAATAAAAGGAGAGAGAGGGAAAAGAATGATCTTTTTTTTTATATTTGAAGAAGAACTCAGCAGTCTATTGTGAAAAGCACATAAACAGCGACACGTGCAAGACAACAAATCACCGGAAAGATTCCGCGGGATACAACAGACTACCTGCAGCCACTAACAGGCCCTGAGTATTTGGCTTCCACAATTTTTCTCAACAGCTATACAAACCCTTTTTTTCAAATTGGATCAGCAACAGTTGCAAAAACAGTTGTATTTTTCTTTTAATTAAAACAAAAAAAAAATTATTTCCAAGTATTTTAGTCTGCACAACATAGCGAAGAGCACAATATACTCAATTACTTCTGTATTTCCAAAGAAGATCAAAAAAAGAAGCAATTGTATAAAAAAAAAAGGCCTTTGGAGCTGCTGTTTAAGTACATTTCCGAACCAGTATCACCAAATTCACAGCAACGGCATCACAAAGAACACTGCGCTGCTTGTTCAAACAAAACAAAAAATCATCACTGCGATTTTAAGGTTGCAAAAGCAAAAATCATACTTGTTATAGAGAAGACGGTATATCATCTTACAAGAAATGTCACACTTTGGGAATTTGCAAAGCAAAACTTTATAGAAAACATCCATGCTTTTTTTTTAACCATTATGGTTCATATTATACAGATTGGCAAATTTCATCAAAAAATTAGAGTGACTCTTGACTAATAAAACTTATTATACAAGACGAACATTTTTTTTTTTTTTTTTTTCCTGTTGGGAACTCTTTCCCATCTTTTCAAAGCTAAAACTTTCACAAGGCAAACCACGGTACTAACAGGTTAACAAAGCTTGCATAGAATGAAGTGGTTGTCACAAAATATCAGCAGAAGTAGTGGCCACAACAAAAGAAGCCAATTTATCACAAACATCAACAAACTTGCCAGAGCCCTTCGAACTTAACAAACAAAAAGAAAGAAAAAAGAATGTCAAATGTCTTTTGATGTGCACCACAGGACGATGATTCCTACATCTATCATGATGAACCCTCCCCCCCCCCCTCTCAAACCCTATTAATAAGTCTCAAAAAGATAATATCCTCGGAACTAACCCCCCACCCTCCAGCACAGAAGGGTGAGGAGAGAACGGGGCCGGCACAGAATGAGTGGGGATGGTAAAAATACGTAGAGTAAAAAAATATAACCTCTATATTTGTATATGGTATAATATATTTCATCATGTATAGGTAGTTCAAAAATGCAATGCATTTATCTTTAATCACCTCTGAAATCGATGCAACGTTTTCACGAATGACATAATGGCAAAGATGGTGACAGCACTGAGCAGAGCAGAATGGGAAATATAAGATTTTGCTGTTCTGATAATATGATTAAAACTATGATTAAACATGTTGAAGTGCTATGAAGATAAAGGATATCAATAACAAATATAATAATGGATGGACACATGATACACTGATTTATGCAATGGTTATGATTACAATATTGGATCTAGGTGATTCTATAGTATAAACAAGGGGAGGAGCAAAGTTCGCACAACCTTGAAAAGGCCATAGCCCCGTTCTCCTCTCAACCTATCCTGAATATAGAATATATATACGTGTATAGATCTGTAAATGTGTGTAAATATGTATATATGCAATGCTGCCCACAACACAATTTACACCTATTTTCAGCCTAGCAAGTTTCAGAAAAAGAAAAAAACTTACTGATAATGTGATTAATTTTTTTCCCCAACATATTAGATCCGTTTTTTTGCAAGTAAAATGCTTTTAAAACAAATTCGTATTAAAAAGTGGGGGGTTTTTTGTTCTGGTTTTTTTTTTTTTTTTCAGATAAAAGGCAGACATAACTTTTTCTCTAATTCCGGGTTATCAGAAATCCTCCCAAAAAATTAATGACATTACCTAGCCTATTAGAGTGTTATACGTAAAAAGAGATTCAATATACAAGAAAGAGTAGCTTAATATTTTGAATAAACTTATATCACATGGAAAAAAACATCTCCATTATACTCAGCTCCTGTCCTGTGGTGCACTGGTCAAGGGTAAAACACCATATGACCATAGAAAAAGTTCAGACATACAATAGAATTTTCAATGGGAAGTTTATACAACCTGATATATGCAAAAGGTAGATGGTAGGTTCTCTCCTTGAACTATGAGTCGGGGATTACACGTATAGGTTTTTTGTTTAATGTTTAGGTGGAAAATATGTACAGATAGGTATGGTGACAGCAGTATAGCAGAGGGGAATAGATCAATATAATTACGACAGATGAGCCATACCCTGAGAGCTGACTCCGCTGACTCATAAGTCAGTTTCATAAACCTTCTGAACGACACGGGATAAGCTGCTCCTCATAAAATCCCCAATGAAGAAAAGAAAATATTTTTTTCCCTAGTTCTAAGGAATAAAATAGTGTGCCTCAACACACATAAATAAGGCACATCAAATTACTCTTTTCTTCAGGTTTTGTGCTTACCTTTTCTCTTTACTAAATAAAATAAAATTTAGAAGGCATACGAAATTTAAAGAAAAATATTAAAGTAAAGAGAAATGCTTAAAAACAAACGATCGTTTGCCGTGGCAAGTGTTTTTTTTTTTTCTTCTCTATGACATTAAAATTTGCAGATGCGTGAATTTCAACGCAAGATGTAAAGAGTTCATAAAATGTGGATAACTTTGAAATGGCAACATTCGAGGTGAAGAGCAGCCGTTTTTTTCGATGATGAGAAGGACCAGAGCAGCCATCATCATACAATCCCTCCCCTTCTGTATAGTGCAGACGATGTAGAAAAAAACAAGGAGCTGTGAATCAACCCGTGGGAGTAAGATCAATAATCGTAACTTTTTTTTTCCAATTATCAACAAGAGTTTTTCTCAACAGTTTGAGGAAACGATAAACCGATGAGAAATGAGGACGCATATGTTGTAACAAATACGGCATTTCCAGGTGACGGTAAGAATCAGAGTGCCGTAGATGAAGACTGCAATAGTGATGATGATGATGATGATGATGATGCAAACTGCGGATCTCACAACCATGTCAAAGCGCCATCTTTGTTGCCTAGAACTGTCTCGACCTCCTTTAACAGGTCACTCGTGATTTCCTCCTGAAGAGAAGAAACAGAGCAAAATCATGGACATGGACAGTCATTTCTCAGAGAAAGCCTTGACTCAGAGTATTAAGACATCCTGAGAAGCTTTGTAAATCGCATTGAGAAGTTTGACATGGTATTAAAAAAAAAACATGAACAAGAATTTGTACATTCTACAGCATTTCTGAAAAATTAAATTGAAAATAACAACCCCAAAACGCAGCAAGGCATGAAGAGTAAATAAAATTAGCCTTGTTTTGGAGGAGATACATTTAGAGAAAAAATATGATACTTTACTAAATAAGAAATGTGTAGGTAGATTTAAGCAATAGTTAAGTTACAAATGAAGTGAAAATGTTTGATTAAAAATTTATTTAAATTTTAAAATAAAATGTTCTACATCTTGTTGTTACCCAGAAACTTGTCTTAAATTCACCATAATGCACCACTTCTCCTGCCAAGCTCAGCCGTTATGAACACAATCCATGACCCTCACCTGTAAACTTGGGACGAGGTCATCTGAGTCCATGTTGAGGTGACCGGCCACATCAGTGACCGCTGCCATGTCCATGCTACCGAAGTCGGACTGCCCTTGCAGTTTAGGGCCTGGATCGGATAAAAACATAACTAGTTCACACAACGGTTCCATCTCTGTTGGTTATAAATACCTACATGACCGGAGACATCCAGTCTGTGTGGAGAAGATTCCTAGAAGGAAACCTAGACCAGAGAAAACTTCAATATGCTTCATTAGGACAAGGAAGTCGGAGCAAACCAGTTTTTTACTCGCAGGAGGTGTATGAGTATGATTATTCATTTTTGTATACCAAAAAAAAAAAAAAGGATAAAAAAGACTGCCTGTATTGAGCATAACAATATTCATAATATACTGCTAGTAATATAAGCCTGTATTTGAATTAACTCTTTTGACAGCAGAACAGTAATAAAAAAAAAAAAAAGTAAACCAAGCTAGATTTTATCTTTGTGTATGTTTGTTTGTTCCTACCCCCTTCCTGGGTGTCCATATCTTCCATGTTCCCGAGAATATCCTCTGGTGTGCGCGGCAGACTGTAGCTGGTCCCCATGCCACCTGAGGGGCAGAAAAAAAAAAACAGGATTTAAAAACAAAAACATGGAAACACGGGTATTTTAAAACATAAAGGGAATATTAATCAAGTAGAAAAAAAAATAAGTAACAAAGTTATAAAAAATTTTTAAAAAATAGACCCAATTTTGGATCCAAACAAGAATAGAAAAGAAAATTCAATGAAAGTGGAACCTTGCCATGTTACCCTCCCCAAATTTCACAGGAGAAAATTGATCTTTTATAAGGTGAAATTGCCTGTAAGGTAAGAAAAAAATTTCCGATACAAGAACCAAAGAAATGTTTGCTCACTTGACTCACCGAGGCCACTATCACCACTCTCCTGCCTGGAGTGGTGGTCTGACGTGTGCGTCTGCCCGAAAAATGGATCCGCTACGCTCGTCATCTCGCTCGATTGGGAGATGGTGTGCTCCGGCGTACCGCCCATGTTGCTCTCGCCCACTTGAGCCCTCAAAGCCATTTCCTGGAGAAGGTGAAGGTCATATAAGAATAAAATAAATGAAGACTTGGTTTCAAAATCATTAGAAATGGCAATATCTTTATAACTTTGACCTTGACATTTCTAATCTTAGCAGAAAGATAGACTCGACCATGTTTGGACTTTCTTTCATATTTATGAAAAATTTGAGTTAAGATATTTTATCTCACACATTACACTCTCCTCTGCTCCACATTTTAATAAACCCTTTGGTACTTTTCAGTATTTATGCATTTTTCCTGATTTGTACAGTGCATAGACAAATAATGCCTTTTACATCCGATGAAAAACAGCTGTATATTCAAGAGAAATTGGCCCAGTTTGAATACCCAAGAAGTTTAGGTTGACTGACTCACAGAAAAAAAAAACCAGGAAAAAAAAAATTGTGTTCCAAATGATTCCCAAAACTTGTAACTCTAAACCAAAGCTCGATGAGAAGTCACAAGGAGCTACCTGTCTGGCGATCTCATCCTGCCTCTTCTTGAGGAGCTCCTGTTCCATCTGCAGCTGTTGAAGCTTCAGGTGTTTTAGCTGCTCTTGCTGTGGGCTCATAGGACCGCTAGAAAGCTGCTGTTGCTGCTGCTGTGGTGAATGCTGCTGCTGTTGTTGCTGCTGAAACTTCATCCCCGGCCTCTGCAAGTGCTGAGCTGTTTGGTGAAAGGATATGACATTTTGTTTTTGGGCGATATGAAATTCTTCTGTAAGCTTTCATATGAGAATTATTTAACCTTCTTTTTACATGCCAAGATGACGAATGTCCAAAGTTTGAATTTGGAAAATATATTTAGGCCAACGTTCACGCAAGCGCCTCTCTTTTTCACTATTCGAATGGAATGCAGTCCCCTACTGACAAGATTGAAAAGAATGCAATAGTATGCCACTAGCTTTGATTGAAAACTAAACAAATAACAGTGGAATCTCTCTCAATAGTGTGATTTGATTTGAAAGAAAAATGAAGTATACAGGCGATTTGTGCCACAAGCCATCATGGGGGAACAACAGCCATTCTGGAAACAGCTTACTTTTGAGGACAGCTCGCTTTGTTTGGGGTGGAGGTAACTCTTGGTTAAATGTGAGCACTGTCTTCTAATTCATACACCTAGCTTTTCAAACATTTCAGTTTACTCCAATGCTCTGAGACAAAGACTGTCTACAGTAAGATACATTTACATTTGTATTCTACATACATGACAGCAGCTGTAGGAGTAATAATTAAAATAAAAAAAAAACATCAACATTGATGAAGCTACATGTAGATACATGAATAAATCGACAAAACTCGTAACTTATTCCTTACGTATGGAGGGATGGAACCAACTCGTGGTGCGGTCGATATGGTTGATGAAGTAGACTTCACAGTCTGCGGTGTACGCCTTCTCCCAGCCGGGTGGGAGGGGAACCTTCTCCACGTTGACAGGAGCCGAGGGCGGAGAGCCCGCGGGGTTTGGGGACTGGGCAGACGGGGACGGGCTCCCAGCCTGCTGCTGCTGTTGCGGGGAGCTGTTGAGGTTACTCGTGTTGGCATTGTTGTTGTTGCTGTTGAGGCTGGGGTTTGTGACAGGGTTGCTTGCACTGTGAGTTTTGCGTGGGTCGTTCCAGGTGGTGATCTGTAACACGTGGCTGAAACACAAAATCAGAAAGGAAGGAGACAGATAAAAAGTTAGTTGTCTTAAATTGGTTTATCACTTTGCGAGGCTAAAGAAACTTTTAAAAAAATTCACATCAAACAAAATTGTATGCAGGTACACAATCATTCACTGGTCTGACATGGGAATAAAAAAGTGATAGGACCGAGTCTGGATCTACCCCATTGTTCCAATCTATTTTTACTCAACCCTGAATGAGATAAATGAAGGTAAAAATTAGAAAAGTGACTGGTCATTTCTTTATGGCCTGTAGTAATTGGCTTCGTGTTCCAAAATTTTATACAAAGGCTACATTTTTCTAAAATAGTTTAGTGTCTACAGGAAGTCAAAGAGAAATCTCTGGTGTGATGACCCAGCCCAGCTCCTGTTAAATCTTTCTCCTGGTCTTCTACAGTGAAATTTCTTAGACAAAAGTTAAAGACTACTCTCTGATCTTTTCTTATCTTTTGTAGCTATTTAATTAATTATCTCTGCGGCAAGCAGCTTGTCTGACTCTATCAAACTTGTAGCGATAAGATAATCTATGAGAGGCGGTTACATTACAGCACTTCAGCTGTCATGTAAAGGTGGTTTTCAATTTATCAGGCTCAAACTACACTCTAACTGAGTTAAATGTCTTGAGAAAAAAAGACATTCAGTCACTTCAATTACCACTCAATAGTGGAAGAAAATTTATAGCAATGGAAAGATATGGCTAAAAGCGTATTCGTTTCATATACTTCTTGGCATAAGGAGGCCAATAGAGGTTTTAGAAATAAAATGAATGTTGCATTTTTATGTAAATTATACATCAGAACACATTCATGTAAATTATTTGACTGTCGCAAATGTTTTTTGTGATCACGAAACACTACCCAGTTCTCAGAAACTCAGCCAGCCTCTAATCTTGGAAGTTCAGGTTCTGAGTCAAATGATTTTATGCACTTTTCCTCATACTTTTCCCACTAACTACTTCCTGGCAGCTTATATTGTGGAATATTTTACCGATAATGGTAGAGAAAAAATATTGACTCTCTTAGTTCAACAAGCAGGCCTCACCTATATACACACAGGGATATATCTGGGTATCCGTTTACATAAGTAGAAACATCTAAAAAAAAATCTTTAACTGCAGTTTTCAAATATGGTGTGTGTGGGGGGGGGCGCCTTACACGATGCAATACTATTCAACTCGGGTACAACGCAAGGGTGGAGGGAAAATTTTTAATGGTGCAATACTGCTCAAAACGCAAATAGGGACATAGAGATCTTCCTTAGGGAACAAGGTCTATATATTTCAAGATTTACGAGCGGTGAAATCTTGCTGCATAACATAGCTGCCTGCCTAAGTTTACCAGATTATTTCTCGCTGTGAAGGCACAAGTTGACCGGGACAGCAGACGATGAGGGCGAGAGAGAGAGAGAAAATAAAAGGTCAAAATCACCTGATCTCACGTGCCTATGAATAATGATTGTTTTAATGTCACAATATTGCCTTGCCTGGCCTGGCCAAAGAGGGCGCAACTGTATGTTTGTGTGTGTGTGTGTATGAAGATGTGTTTATACCTGACGTTTTCCAAAACTTCCGGCTCGTAGTGTTATCTTTTATTTGTATGTTTTTACCTTGTTGCTGGAATTGTTTTTATGTGTGTTAGATAACCCCGTGGGCCATTTTGAAGTCTCAGATTTCCTGTTTGCTGAAAGCGGCAATGGTTTTGATCCCAGTTTTTCTGTACCGCCTCAACAAAAACAAGCATGTTATCACGGATAGAAAGCCCCGAGGTATCTTGATAAACCTCCTCAGCTGAAGAGCTCATCAACCACTCGTGAAGCAGGAGGCCTGAAATGTGCTACTGTACTATAAACTAGAATTAATCTCCAGTGTGTATCATGGACATGTCCGAAGGATCTTCAAACTGTAGAAGCCACAGGGGAGAGCACCCCGCCCGAGTGCCACGCACAGAATTCTGGTGTGCTCAATTAGTCAGACGTATCGAAGCAGACAGAAGAAACCGTGAGCCCCAAACTGGACACGACGAAAGTGGACCACACACACACACACACGCACATGCACAAAGGATTCTATCAGAACGGAGTGGACCTGTCTATGAATAATCATAGCCGATGACAAGAAGTGTCCACCAAGTAGCTGACCAAATAAGCTTCAGCTTATACAAGTCAGGTTATCCGCCAATGTCCGGTTGTATGGTCAGGATCTGGGCTACAGATTATGGAGTTTTAGAAATCTGCTTCATAGTAAGCATAAATATTGCTATCATGCTCTGCATCAGGCCAAAATGGATAAATCTGGGTTTGGATAACTCGAGAGAACCCGACCAGTTTTGACTTAATGGACGAGCTCGAACTTGTGTTCTTTTGTTGCTGGTGATGATGGTGATGGTGGTGATGTTGCTGGTGATGATGGTGATGGTGGTGATGTTGCTGGTGATGATGTAGCTGGTGATGATGGTGATGGTGGTGATGTTGCTGGTGATGATGGTGATGGTGGTGATGTTGCTGGTGATGATGGTGATGGTGGTGATGTTGCTGGTGATGATAGTGGTGGTGGTGATGATGTTGATAGTGGTGGTGATGATGGTGATGGTGGTGGTAATGATTTTACTGTTTCATAGGAGGGCAGAATTGAAAGAAGAAGTCAGAGAATTAATGTTCTTATACCGGCTGGTATTTATATAAACAACAACAAAAAACTGATCATCTACCGTACAGTATGATTTTGGTGCGATATCCGAACTTAACATAACAAGCTTTCGTGTAAACTTGGCGTCATCATTTAAATAAAAGAAAAAAAAATTTTTAATCAAAAATGAGAAATGAAGCTAGTTATCTCACCATTGTTGCCATTTCGAGCTTATATCAAGCTTGAATCTTGGCTAATGAAATCAGGACGGTAATAATAACACACGATTTGGCTGGGATCAGCATGCTCACGTGACCAGGCCATTTATAGCTGTCACCTAAGGGTTGCCCTGATGACTGACGGGCTCCTAATTATCCTTCTCTTGTTAGGATTACCTGCCAACTCCCGTGTGGAGAGATTCGGGGATCAGTTGAGTGGTAAACTAATACTCGGTTATCCGTTACTCGAATAGATTCGGACAGCTAGGCTGTTAGGATAAAGCCCATCCACTACTAAGTATGTAAATTCTGTTCATAGTTAACAAGCAAACATCGAGCTGCGCGAAAATTCTCTTAAACCGCTGCGAATTGCCTAATTTAGCTCCGGATATTCTGTGAAGACGATAATTTATTATACATTCAACCAAAGATACAACAGTTTCTTTAGGACCCTATCCCCGTCACTAAAGATTCTGCCGCAAGCCGAGCCCGGAACATCTGATTGTCAAACCAGCGCTCTACGGACTGGGCAATCTGGCTCGTGTACTTAGGGGGAACAGGTGCCGCTAAGGTCCACAAATGTTATAGTGGCGTCACGAGATTCGACCCCGCGACGATGATCTCATGTAGATCTTAGAGCAGACATCCTACTCACACAACCCTCAGAACAGAGAGACAGAGAGAGAGAGAGAGAGAGAGAGAGAGAGAGAGAGAGAGAACTGATGGAGCAACAACGAACAGAGATATTAGTAAGAATATAACAGATGCTTCAAGTTCACATGAAAACAAAAAAAATCGGAAACAAAAAAATAATATGGCCGATTCTGAAAAACTCGAGAGGGTTGGCAGCTGTTCTGCGTTCACAGCCTCGGTGTAAAAGTGTCCGTTCCGTGTTGCATCTGTTTACCTTTTCTTGTGTCCCACGTTTATCCTGGTCTCTGATCTTACACTCGCACGTGGATGTGTTGTAACATTAGAGAGTCAAGAGCTTGGGATAGTCGGAGAGGGAGGGAGGGAGAGGGAGAGGATAAGAGAAAGAGCAAGACATACAGAGGGAAAAAAGGAAGAGCTAGAAAGAGAGAAAGAGAGAGAGAGAGAGAGAGAGAGAGAGGGGGGGGGGGGTAGGAAGAGCTAGAGAGAGAAAGCGAAAAAAACAGGGGAAAGAAGGGGGGGGGGGGGGGAGAGAGACAGACAAATAGAAAGTTATAGACACAGAGAGCTAGAGAGAGAGAGAGAGAGAGAGAGAGAGAGAGAGAGAGAGAGAGAGAGAGATTAGATCTATATGACCCAAGCAGCCCTCTCGGCCTAGATCTAATCCGATGATAGAGTGATACAGCCCGCCTTCCTCTCTTCTGGACAGACTTGGGAGACCTAACGTTGCGTAAGACTTCCTTATAAGCCCAGTCCACCACAAACAGCTCATGATTTCTCAATGGTTATTTTCAACAACTCCGAGATAAGTGCAGGGCGAAATCTGGCGTCGTGGGAGAGCAAGCTGGGGAGGGGAGGGGGGGGGGTTGTTTTTTTTGTTTTTTCCTTCGGTTCGGTTCATTTTTGTTTCTTATATTACATGTAGTACAAACTCAGTGAAAACAAGAAAAACTTACGAACTACGACAACAATAAATAGCGCAGATCTACATTATACAATACAGTCCGGTATAAGTCACAGAGCATGAGTCCTGGCCTAGTTCTTGCTCCTACCTGGACGCTGCGGTTCTTGTAGGACACGACAGAAACATCGACCATCAGACAAGACAAGACAAGACAAGGCAAAACGCTGGTCGACAGAAATACAATCATGACTTACTATGCGGTTCATACAGGACTGCGGGCATGTTTGTGAGGATTTCCCCAGAGCTGGTGTACCGGTACTACTCGTACTGTCCTGGAGTGGAAGTAATGGATGAGATCAGGTGATCACCTTTGTGACAGTTCTTACAACACATCACGTGACTGCGGGCATGTTTGTGAGGATTTCCCCAGAGCTGGTGTACCGGTACTACTCGTACTGTCCTGGAGTGGAAGTAATGGATGAGATCAGGTGATCACCTTTGTGACAGTTCTTACAACACATCACGTGACTGCGGGCCATGTTTGTGAGGATTTCCCCAGAGCTGGTACCGGTACTACTCGTACTGTCCTGGAGTGGAAGTAATGGATGAGATCAGGTGATCACCTTTGTGACAGTTCTTACAACACATCACGTGACTGCGGGCCATGTTTGTGAGGATTTCCCCAGAGCTGGTGTACCGGTACTACTCGTACTGTCCTGGAGTGGAAGTAATGGATGAGATCAGGTGATGACCTTTGTGACAGTTCTTACAACACATCACGTGACTGCGGGCATGTTTGTGAGGATTTCCCCAGAGCTGGTGTACCGGTACTACTCGTACTGTCCTGGAGTGGAAGTAATGGATGAGATCAGGGGATGACCTGTGTGACAGTTCTTACAACACATCACTTGACCTGGCACCAGTCCGGTGCTATCTCTGGAACAAGCGGACTACAGACTATAGACACGTCTCTCGGACAACAGGTACATCGAGTGTTACTCCTCAAAACAAGGTTCCGTAACAACAAATCGTTAGTTTAGGGCTGTACGGGCCTAGAACACGCGATGCGCTGAGTGTGACAAATTCAAGTGTCTGCGTCTTTTGTTAAACTTGACGTTTCGTGTCGGACGTCCCACAAAGGCAAGTCGCTGAGAAACCCCAAGACTCATGGGACTTTAGGGGTTGCTTAAAGAATTAACAATTCATCGAAAGTCATAAGAAATGCAATACGAGACTCAGTTATTTTTTGGTCTACTTCACTCATTTCTAATGTCTTATTTGTCTGTGTGGCCTGCGTTACCCATTATACCAGATATGCTTCCACACTTCTGGTGGAATTCGAAGAGCTGTTGGTCTCCTGCATGTCAGTTATCGAGAGCAGAACATTACCGATTCTGAAAGATTACTTTCAAACTACGGACCACCCTGAGCCGTGTTTGATACAAAAGGAAAGGGCAAACTAGACGAAAGTTGTGTCAAACCGATTTAAATATCTTTACGACGATAATTATTTTAACAACGCAAAACTACAATCGGGAAAAAAAAATTGACTGTTACGAAAGGATGTAAATTAAAAATTAATCGAATAAAAAGATAAGGTATCGCTATAGCAGTGATTAATAACAAAAATAAAATACAAAAAAGATAAACACAAGAGAACAATCCCTTCCTGTAATCTATTTAGATCTACTCTCTTGTCGGTGACTGTCCGTAAACCGGAAGGTCACCGAAACCTGACGGAAAAAAAAAAGAAATAAAAAAAAAATACCGAGGGTTGGGTTTTCCCGCAGCTATTTGTGTCTCAGAGTCGCATCTTTCCGGCGTAAAAGTGTTAGATAGTGCCGGGATGGGAACAAACTAATCAGGACAACTCAGGTGTTTAGAACAAGAAAAAGTTGCGCTATTTTTCCGCTTTCTGTGGCAATTCACACCCGATTCTTGCGTCTGTCTGTCTATTTGTGCGATGATGATCTACGCAAGTCGATGTACAGATTTCCGAGTAATGAAAGAGAGAGCGAGAGCGAGAGAGAGAGAGAGAGAGAGAGAGAGAGAGAGAGAGAGAGAGAGAGAGAGCACCGAAATAACCTCCTTATTGCTTGTCTCTTACTCAGGTTGAAATCGGATCATCAGTTTTACACCACAGTATTACCTGGGCTTACTCATACCACTACCACCACCCCACTCCCTCCCCCTCCCATACACACACACACACACAGACTCATCATTCTGGTCTGATTATATCAAGCCCGGCCTGCCCCGTGTTGTAGTGCTGTGATTGTGTTAGTGTGTGTATGTGTGGGAGGGGGGGGGGGTTGTTTTGCGTGTCTGGCTCTCTATAATGTCATGTGTGTATGAGGCCAGTTTGTGCGGTATTGGTCTCTTGCGATTGTCTCATCCTTTTCTTATCCCCCACCTCTCTCTCTTTCTCTCTCTCTCTCTGTCTCTCTCTCTCTCTGTCTCTCTGTCTCTCTCTCTCTCTCTCTCTCTCTCTCTCTCTCTCTCTCTCTCTCTCTCTCTCTCTCTCTCTCTCTCTCTCTCTCTCTCTCTCTCTCCCCTCCCTCCTTATAAAGCTCCCCCCCCCCAGTTAAACCTATCAAATCGTCAATTATCAAGAAGGTAACTCCAACTGCCAGAAGTTTCTCGCCAGTCCCAGCATGCAGCAGTATATAGAGAGTTGCTGGTCTTCAGACACTGTCCCTCTCTCTGGATTGTCGTCTCTCGCCTATTGTTGGCCAGGTGACACTCTCTGGCTTCCTGCTCTCCCCCACCCCCACCCCACCATACACACACACACACAACGCCCACCTAGGCAGTATTATTATGGCGCAATATGCAAGCTTTACTTCTGTGTATTGTCACTGGCACCGTTGCTTCTGTTGTAACATGGTAACAGGTAAACCGCTGTGGGACATTTTACTTTGGATCTAGAACCAATTTGTTGTTAAATGGAAGTAAGCCACATTTCGTTTCACACAGCACACTTTTTTAAGTGATCGCAAATAACTTTGAACATTTCTGTACAAACTAGTTTTCAAATAATTATTGGGGCAAAACCGTAAACTGCAAGTAAAAGAAGTTTTGATTATTTTCAAGCGAATAAGATAATTAGATCTATCCACCAAACAATCAAAAGACAACCTATAGCTGTTCCAATAACTTGAAAGAAAGGGTAATGATTACTCAATCTTATAAACTACTCACGGTGCTGTATAGTAACACGATCTAATCAATCAATCCGATGTTGCTCTATGGATGTCACGTCGATTTTTCAAGGTCTGAAGTCAACGGAAGACAAAACTCAATCACACGATATAAGCAGGAGTTGTCACGCCGAACCAGAGTAACGTATGGATGTCACGTCGATTTTTCAAGGTCTGAAGTCAACGGAAGACAAAACTCAATCACACGATATAAGCAGGAGTTGTCACGCCGAACCAGAGTAACGTATGGATGTCACGTCGATTTTTCAAGGTCTGAAGTCAACGGAAAACAAAACTCAATCACACGATATAAGCAGGAGTTGTCACGCCGACCCAGAGTATGGATGTCACGTCGATTTTTCAAGGTCTGAAGTCAACGGAAAACAAAACTCAATCACACGATATAAGCAGGAGTTGTCACGCCGACCCAGAGTAACGTATGGATGTCACGTCGATTTTTCAAGGTCTGAAGTCAACGGAAAACAAAACTCAATCACACGATATAAGCAGGAGTTGTCACGCCGACCCAGAGTATGGATGTCACGTCGATTTTTCAAGGTCTGAAGTCAACGGAAAACAAAACTCAATCACACGATATAAGCAGGAGTTGTCACGCCGACCCAGAGTATGGATGTCACGTCGATTTTTCAAGGTCTGAAGTCAACGGAAAACAAAACTCAATCACACGATATAAGCAGGAGTTGTCACGCCGACCCAGAGTTGCGTGCAATGTTTTACCATGAAGTTCTGTACGACCAGCTGTTTTACTCCAGTCACTCTAGGGAGGTGAAGAGAGTTGTCACGCCGACCCAGAGTTGCGTGCAATGTTTTACCATGAAGTTCTGTACGACCAGCTGTTTTACTCCAGTCACTCTAGGGAGGTGAAGAGAGTTGTCACGCCGACCCAGAGTTGCGTGCAATGTTTTACCATGAAGTTCTGTACGACCAGCTGTTTACTCCAGTCACTCTAGGGAGGTGAAGAGAGTTGTCACGCCGACCCAGAGTTGCGTGCAATGTTTTACCATGAAGTTCTGTACGACCAGCTGTTTTACTCCAGTCACTCTAGGGAGGTGAAGAGAGTTGTCACGCCGACCCAGAGTTGCGTGCAATGTTTTACCATGAAGTTCTGTACGACCAGCTGTTTTACTCCAGTCACTCTAGGGAGGTGAAGAGAGTTGTCACGCCGACCCAGAGTTGCGTGCAATGTTTTACCATGAAGTTCTGTACGACCAGCTGTTTTACTCCAGTCACTCTAGGGAGGTGAAGAGAGTTGTCACGCCGACCCAGAGTTGCGTGCAATGTTTTACCATGAAGTTCTGTACGACCAGCTGTTTTACTCCAGTCACTCTAGGGAGGTGAAGAGAGTTGTCACGCCGACCCAGAGTTGCGTGCAATGTTTTACCATGAAGTTCTGTACGACCAGCTGTTTTACTCCAGTCACTCTAGGGAGGTGAAGAGAGTTGTCACGCCGACCCAGAGTTGCGTGCAATGTTTTACCATGAAGTTCTGTACGACCAGCTGTTTTACTCCAGTCACTCTAGGGAGGTGAAGACAGGAGCAGCTATGTGACACGGTCCGGAACAGAGAATAAACTAGAGAAACAGGTCTGATTGTGGGACTCCCGGAGCTCGTATAAACCGCAAATCTCTATTCTTTTACTTTCTCGGTGTCCCCTAATCTAAAAACCAGCTCTTTACTCCAGTCACTCTAGGGAGGTGAGGAGAGAGTGAGCTGCGGGACAAGAATTACGGCAGAAAACTAATATGGAGAAACAGGTCTGGTTGTAAGACTCCCAGAGCTTGTAGACACCTCTGAAATCTTTCTGGACGTTCCCTAGATTCCCGTAGGAATTAAAATGAGATAAAACCCCGGGTGTTGTTGTTCTTGTTTCCGGCGAACCCATTAGTACACAGTCAGAGAGTAACAGTGTAACAGAAAGAACCCTAGGGACTGATATATATATATATATATATATATATATATATATATATATATATATATATATATATATATATATATATATATATATATAGGGTAACAGTAACTGTAGCAGACGAGATTCGCCGCCCGGGTGAGGCTGAGAGTATAGCGAGTTGACCTGATTTCGCCTGTCCTGACGATATCAGCCCAGGCGGGGCACGCACACGCACACACACAGCACGGGTGGGGGGTGAATCGCTGAGTCAGCACTTTCAGCTGATGGGGCGGGCACCGGGCCAAGCATTAGGTCTCTCTCTCTCTCTCTCTCTCTCTCTCTCTCTCTCTCTCTCTCTCTCTCTCTCTCTCTCTCTCTCTCTCTCTCTCTCTCTCTCTCTCTCTCTCTCTCTCTCTCTCTCTCTCTCTGTGTGTGCCTAGCAGGGAAGCGGGCGTTAGTCATGCTTATTAATTACGTGGCTTTTCTTCTACCGCTCTAGCCTGCGGTTTGATCTAGCCTGAAGGAAACGGTAAAGACCTGAAGTTGCGGGTTCGAGTCTCCCTGGGTAGAGAGAAGAATGTGGCAGAAACATCATCATCATGGATGTGAGTTGACCAGATGGTAACTGTCACTCGAGGGGTAGGCTTGTCTCGTCACTTGTGTCTCTGTGTGTGTGTGTGTGTCAAGAGAGAGAAAGGGGGGGGAGAGGGAAGGAAGAGAGACGAGAGAGAGGAGAGAGAGATAGGGAGACAAAGAGTCCAGGAGAAAGAAAATGGACTGATAGAGATAGGGAGGGATACGAAAAGAAAAGCACACACTAAAGAACCACAAGCAATCAAACAGCCGCTGCCGCTGTGTTGTTTCTAGTGTTCTCAGCTCTAATAAGAACATAATTATCTGTGAACATCAAGAGGCCTGAGAACGTTCTGATCCAACAAGTCCCTAGAGTTTTACTTGACACCTTCAGCCTGCTGCTGCTGCTACTGCTACAACTAATACATGTACTATTATTATCACTGCTACTACTGCAAATACTATAACTATCACTATTACTACTACTAATACTATTATCACTACTACTATTGCTGCTGATGCTGCTGCTGCTACTGCTACTGCTACTGCTACTGCTACTGCTACTACTACTACTACTACTACTACTAGCTCTTTCCTTGTCAGAGGAAGGTCCAACCTGGTTGTGGTACAGGTCGTTGAGGACAATTTAATCATGGAAGTAATTGTATGTAATGATGATGTAGTCCTATATTATAAAGTTATCATTTATCCTTATCACAAAAAAAAGCTCTCACCGCTAAACGCTCGGGGTAAATATCAGGAAGTGTTGAAGTGCTAAATTTTATTTTATCGCGTATTGAAAAAAAAAAACATAACCCTTGCCTCCTTAGCAAAGAAAAACGTTTTTGACAAGTAACTTATCGCAGTGGACCAGTTCAATATCCTTCACCCTAACTATCTAACATGGGTGCGGAGGCGGGTCAACTTGCCACAGAGGGCTGCTGACATAGGTTACTCCGGTCTACTTGGGGAAAACCCCAGACAGGGATTTCGAAACTTCAAGCAAGGACTAGATCTAAATGTGATACAACAAGGGGTTAGAAATATCTGGAGAAGTGGGATCAACAAGTGCATTTGGACTCCCTCAGCATTGAGCTTGTTTAGCGAACACAATCATGCATACCTTAGCCAGTTTACCCAAGACAATACAACAAAAAACCGAAAGGGAAAATCCCCGAAGTCTCGCTGCTGGAAGCACAAGCCTCTGATGGTCATCATTACATGATCCGTGAGTGAAGGTCAGAATAACGACGTTCTGGCGACATCTACTGTACCCTCACGGGGGCCTAACGCATCTGTTACCAGAGAGAAAATCTAACTTCAATCAGGAGGCCAGACATCTACTGTACCCTCACGGGGGCCTAACGCATCTTTCACCAGAGAGAAAATCTAACTTCAATCAGGAGGCCAGACATCTACTGGACCCTCACAGGGGCTTAACGCATCTTTCACCAGAGAGAAAATCTCCAATCAGACTCCTTAACTGAGGGATTGAGCCGAATGATGAACGCTACAAGGCACAAACTGCCACTAGATGAACTCGGTCAAGGCACGGAGGGGCTGAACTAGAGGTGAGACTCCCACCTCACACGCGAGTACCCGCGGTCAGATCTAGCTCCTCTCATTTTGGGGCGAGTATCTCAGGACCCCTCACTGAGGAAGGGGGGGAGGGTGATCCTGACGCGAGTACCCGCGGTAAGATCTAGCCCCTCTCATTTTGGGGCGAGTATCTCAGGACCCCTCACTGAGGAAGAGGGGGCGGGGGGTAATAAGTAGGAGAGAGATTGAGAGTTAGAGATGTCCAGATCCAGAGAAAACCAGTGTGATTTCGAAATCCGCCCCGTTTTGATAGGAGGAAACAGCCGTGTGGGAGGGGATTTTCTGCTCCCCTGCTGTTCAGTCATCGCCATTGTGTGTGTGTGTGTGGGGGGGGGGGGGATCCTGACCTAAACGAATACACACTCACACACACACCAGCATCTACACAAACACCAGAACACCGTGACACGGGAAGATGCTACAGCATGCCCCCCCCCCCCAAAAAAAAAAAAAAAAAAAAAAAAACTTAGATATCTTATAATTATGAGGATCTTGTTCTTAGTGTGTACAGTCATTGAACTATTATTCGGTCGTCACGCTCTCCCTACTAGCATAATTACAGCGATGGTATCTTTATATGACACCAGTGTCCATCTCCTGAGCCTTACAACGGCAGGTAGGTGAGAATGGCACGGTACAGTGGCGTCACTGACACAAACTGAGAAACGCGATTGCGTCACAGTTATCTTGCTGATCAACCCACTCAGTTACTAGCGGGGAGAGAATGAAATGAGAAAAAGAAATACATGTATGTTGCAATTGTGTCTCAATCATGTCTTACCAAGCCTATATTTCCATGCTATAACATATTCATGTCATACTGATTTCGCCCGGATATCTCTGAATCTCTGCTTGAAAATCTACTGAGTAAGGGATGTGTCGCACATCAACTGTTTTACTCAAAAAGCTCAAGTGCCTGGGATTTTGGATTTTTGTTTTTATTTTTTGCCTTGTTTTGTTTTGGTTTTTTTTTTTAAACAGTGGTCGGTGAGTCTTTCTGAAGGTGAATATTTATATTTTCCCTGGTTTTCACAAATAACGAGTTCCACTAAACAAACACAACCTGACCGGGGAGTCGCGCACCTTGACAACTCTACACAATGGACGGGGAAACCCCGAATGATCGCAGCCATCAGTGCGCCAGCACCAGCAGAGTCAGGGACAACAAAGTCAACGGTACAAACTCCGTTTCTTCCTAGGTCCTGGCGATATCTTCTAGTGTGTGTGTGTGTGTGTGTGTGTGTGTGGTTGGCTATCAGCGCTCAACTCTTATTCCTCCATCTCTCTGTATTTGTTGTCTCTTTGGATGTTGTGTTGGGTGTTTGCTATGACCCCGTCTACCACACGATCATCCCAGACTTTTCACGCAATCTGAAAATTGAAACCCCCCGTCATGCAGGGCGAAGAAACCGAGAAGATGAGACGCTAATCTCCCCTAAAGACATGCGGACTTGGAACCCGCGCAGCGATCTGGTCGGACGTTCTAGTCCCACAGCCACCGACGCCTGGTCCGGAGTGGGCGGTGCGAGGCATCACCATGAGAGCGAGATTTACTGTAAGAACAAAGTAGCGCCTATCTATATCCCTTTTATCAGATCAGAAACAGAGCTGGCCTACATACAAACACGCACAGACTATATTCAAAATCACCGTGTCTAAAATTTAATATAACATGTTCTGGACTGGGGTCCTCAATTGAGCCTGATGGCAGTATATTAACTGTCTGAAATGTTAAAACCCCAGGAGATCCTATGCCACAGGTCAGAACTGAAAAAAGGCTGTCTAATTCCTGATATAACTTGGGGGCCTTGCGCCTTGCCTTGTGAAGGGTTGGAGGAGAACCTCAGCCAGCTGACTGCTTTCCCCGCAGTTTATGGCTCACGCTCAGGACTGTGCTCTGGCCGAGAGTTTGACACAGCACGATAGCGAGTGTAAAACCTGTGTATTACAGATCTAGAACTACATAGAGGCCTTAATGCTTCCTAGTTACAGTTTATGGCTCACGCTCAGGACTGTGCTCTGGCCGAGAGTTTGACACAGCACGATATCGAGTGTACAACCTGTGTATTACAGATCTAGAACTACATAGAGGCCAGTGTAAATCCTGTGTATTACAGATCTAGAACTACATAGAGGCCTTAATGCTTCCTAGTTACAGTTTATGGCTCACGCTCAGGACTGTGCTCTGGCCCAGAGTTTGACACAGCACGATATCGAGTGTAAATCCTGTGTATTACAGATCTAGAACTACATAGAGGCCAGTGTAAATCCTGTGTATTACAGATCTAGAACTACATAGAGGCCTTAATGCTTCCTAGTTACAGTTTATGGCTCACGCTCAGGACTGTGCTCTGGCCCAGAGTTTGACACAGCACGATATCGAGTGTAAAACCTGTGTATTACAGATCTAGAACTACATAGAGGCCTTAGTGCTTCCTAGTTACAGTTTGGACCAGCTTTAACCTGAGGAGACCACGAGCTCCACAAGTCTCCGACCACGGTGGACGTGCACTGCGTGTTGTCCCTTTTTCTCCTTGAACTTTCCATTTCTTATAATTTTTAATTCCACATTATTATTGTGTAATAGTTTTAATTTGGCAAGTTTTTTTTACAATTTTATTTGAATTTGGGCGGGACGGGAGAGAGACAGAGAGAGAGAGAGAGAGAGAGAGAGAGAGAGAGAGAGAGAGAGAGAGAGAGAGAGAAAATCGTGTGGGAATCCCCGCTAGTATTTGCCCAGTTAGGTCGAGTGTGTGCATTGCTGGTGAACCGGCCCTATAAAACTCTGACAATTGTGTGTGTTTATGAAGGGAAGGTCTTTTTACGCCAACCACTCTTGTTTCAATGCTGTCAGGGCCTAGAGAGACTCCATTGAAAACCATTTCAGAGATACCTTTTGTTTTTCATGTCTCATAAGACTGGGGATGTGTGGCCTTCCTGCTGACGCTCTTGACCATAGGTTCGATGTCGAAAAGATGTTCAAGTCCAGGAAGAAAAAGGGTGTGTGTGTGTGGGGGGGGGGGGGGTGAGGGTGAGATTGATTAGCGATAACGGTGACTGATATCAAAATATCAGAACTTCAGGGCGAGAAAAGTTTCACGATAAATTTCTAGGTGTTCAGCTCAATGTTTTTCCAGGTGTACGAACACTTCTTTGACTCGACATGTTATACAGGGACGCGGATTAGTCTCAACTATGCCATTGCCACACAGTTTGTACAATTCTAATTATGTGTGTTTGATGTTGGAGCAATGGAAACTCTGCAATAGTTTACATGCAGAATGCATGGACTTACTTCAGTCTAAAGTGTGAGCAACTGAATCTGGACCAATTATAATTATCTGTTTCAGCCTCGACCAAAGTAAAGTACTTGTAGAACCATACAGAATACATATAGAATTATTTTAGCCCAAAGTGTTGAAACAAAGTCTGAATCTGGACCAATTATAATTATCTGTTTCAGCCTCGACCAAAGTAAAGTACATGTAGAGCCATGCAGAATACATATAGAATTATTTTAGCCCAAAGTGTTGAAACAAAGTCTGCAATCAGTCTGTAAAGTCCGCCTGATAATGCTATAACCATACAAAATTTGTATAATTATTTCAGTGAGAAGTGCTAGCAGCAACGCTTAGTTTCCACTCGACACAGAGCTCCAGATAAAATCAAACCTCCCCCGGTTCTCAGTCCCAGAGATCCATGCATATCTTGATCAAGATATCGGGCAGCCCAGCCTATGACTAGGAGAGATTCTCAACATGTTGTAAAGCGCTACTAACTATCACACTGCCTGTCCAGCCCCGCACTCCACAGTGTAAATAAGACACGGTGGTCTGTAGTGCTCTGCATCAACATGCAACAATAAACCGTAATGAAATACAGGGTCGCTCGGCTCAAAACTCGCACGTCGGGCAGTTCGAGGCTTTACAGCACAGACTAGATTTGTAACGCAACGGTTCTCAAATTGTGTCGCCATGACAGCCATATGTTGATCAGGCTGGGGACTACTGATTGAAGTTGGCAGCCGAGGAAAGAATGTGTACATCACCGAAATCGTGGCTAAAATAATTACATCGCGATAGAAGCAAACAAGCAAACAAAAAACCCCACAGAACCTGGACTTGTTATAAACTAATTATCGAGAAATGGTGAAACAATTCAAACGGTAATCATCCAAATTGCCCTTCAATTATCCACAAGAGGGCCAGCAATAATACAATGACACAATCCACGATAATTGTCACCAGTGTCATCATGAAGAAGTCAGATATAGGATTCAGTCAGCCGGTAACTATAGTTCAAAACCGCGACAACTCATTTTAAACAAACAATCCACTACCCCGCGAATTAGATTACATCCTCCGAAGAGCAATTAATAACAGTAATGATAATAATAATAATAATAATAATAATAATAATAATAATAATAATAATAATAATAATAATAATAATAATAACAACAGTAATAATAATAATAATAAAGATACTAATTAACATCCAAAAAAGGGGCACTTAATGATAATGTTTATCCAAGTTAAGTTACTCACTCAACGTGAAGTTTAGGTTTGTACAGCTTGTTTTGATAGCTTCAGAAAGGGGGCGAGGGGAGAGAGGAAGAGACAGACAGACAGAAAAATGTACAAACACGACTCGACATGCGCCGTGCGTTAATTATTTGAGATAACATTATTTTAATTTTTTTTTTCCCTCCTGATACGAAAAAAACAAAAACCAACCACCTGTGAGTGGCCTGAGCGCTGTTTTTCCCTGCACACACAGCCTGAAATGTAAAAATTTTTTTTTTTTTTTAGAAGAATATTGAGAAAGCACATCTTGCAGGAGGAGAGGTTAGTCCTCAACACAGCCACTTTAAACATGAGGGGGTGACAGATGGGAGCAGGTTCCAATGTCAGGCCTGTTTTAGTACAGTTCTTCCACCGGTTAGGTTATGTGCTAAGGTGCGAATGTTAGGCTTGTCTAACTACAGCACTATCAACTACTTATGTACAGCTAGCTCTACCACCGTTTAGATTATGTGCTAAGGTGCGAATGTTAGGCTTGTCTAACTACAGCACTATCAACTACTTATGTACAGCTAGCTCTACCACCGTTTAGATTATGTGCTAAGGTTCGAATGTTAGGCTTGTCTAACTACAGCACTATCAACTACTTATGTA
>JAWDGP010002355.1:85000-92500 GCA_033675545.1 Elysia crispata
TGTCCAGACTTCCCACTTGTTTTTTTGAGCTAATGGCTATTTAATAATTATAATTCATCTTGTGCAAGTTTTTACATGTAATTATAGACCAACAAGCTGCAATATCATTATCTGATGCTTTAATGTCTCTAGGACTTTATTTTCCAAAACAATATTATATGAATACTGAATTCACCTGCTGCTTCAATTATCTAGTTACCTAGAAGTTTCTCTAAATCTAATGGCTTCCAACAGTCTTCATAACTTCTGCCTTGGGAAGTTAAATAAAAGTCAAAACGTGGCACGAGGCTGTGTTTACTCAAATTAAGTTGAAACTTGAATGAAAAAAACAATGTAAGCAAAATAAAAAAAAATGAACAGAGCCAAATTTCTAGAGCTAAAGGACAGGAGTACCGAGTAGCTTAACAAGCTTTTGGTAACAGCTGCTCAGCCAGAAAACTAATCAATAGTTTAAAGTTTTTATGTTCCTTCTAGTACTACAACGGTTTTTGTTTTTTCTTCTTGGGAATCATTGAAAACGTGACAAGAAAGCCACACTTATAGCAACATCTTGGCTTAGCACTTTATCAAAAGCAGAGAAACTTAATAAGAATGCAGTATTAAGCATACTTTCTGCTGATTGTATTCTTTCTTCTTTTTTTTTTTTTTTGGAGAGAGATATATGACAAGTCTAGCTTCTGAGCATCCCTGAAGTACAAACAATAATGTCAATGAGTAATGGAGTTTTAAGACATAAAACAATAGACATACAAGAAGGAAAGATATATATTTATATATATATATATATATATATATATATATATATATATATATATATATATATTTATATATATATATACCCTCATTCTGTTCTAATGGAACTTCTAGCAGTAAGACACCTTCAGGAGATGCATGTATCCTCATTCTCACCACACAGACAGATTTTTATATTTCATTATAAATTGCCAAAATCACAGTGGCCAAATGAGCTACAAGAGTGGACAGAATTTTTTTTTTCATAACATTCCGTCATATTGTATGATTTATGATCTTTTCTATGTGGGCAGACTTTAAGGACATCTTTCCAAACGGTTAAATCATACACACAAAGATTGTTATTATTCACATGGAGCATTTTTTTTCCTTAAAAATTACTCCAGTTTTAATTCCTAACAATGTTTGTATGAGCTAAAGTTATTAGAAAATTTTCTCCCACAACTTATGTAACAGACTATATATCATATATCATTATATGTACATGTATTAGATTATGTTGTACTAGTCCAATAGAGGCAGGCAAGCAAAGAAAAAAAAAAGATACGCATTTTAATACACAAAAGCATAATTATAATGCATTAAAAATCCAGATCAGATTCCACATTTTTTAACTTAAAACCTATTCCACATTTTTTAACTTAAAACCTAGAATTTAGATCTATACTTTGTTCAACGAAACCAATTAATTACAATAGGCTAGTCTTTTGGATTCTCTATGGACAGGAATTTTCTTTCAAGGTCAAGATTAGACCCTCAGATTTTACTCCATATAGGTACTACTATTAGAGTTTTTATTTGAGATTTTCAATATTTAGGCCTATCACATAATTCAGATCTGGACGATTGCCCTGATTCTACATCACAAATCTAGACCTAACATAGATTCTAGACCAAATAACTTCAAGGTCTTAGGGCACTAGATCTATAATTATTGATAAAAATTGGGTCTGTCTAACTTAAAATACTCACTTCAGATAATACCTCTGGCCCTGCGGGGTTTTTGCCATATCCCATCCAGACGGTAACGGTTGTTCATCCAGAGCATCGTAACTGTGCTGTCGGACATGGGATACGGGAGGGGGTGGAGGGGCTGCGCTCAGGTTTTGTTGTAAACTGGCCGGGGACGAATGAGCCCTCATGTGTGCAATATTCATTGCCCCATGATAATGGGGTGAATCTTGGACATTGTCTTTTCCCAAACCCATCTGTTGCTGCATGGGCTTTGGGGGTTCCGGAGGTCGGAAAAAAGATGCTGGTAAATTCCTCATTCGCAACGGCACAGATTTGTTCGTTTCTGAGGCCAGCGACGGGTTCATAGCAATGTTGAACAAGGCTTCCAGTTCTGTGTCGCTGTTCTCGCGAACATGAACGATCGGCCCAGCCCGATCTTGAGACATTTTGTTAAGTTTTCCCTGGCGCAGCCACTACGAAATTAAAGTACTTGAAGTCCTCCACGAATTAAATCACTAACTCACAGTCTGACGAAAACAACAACAGAATATTCCTCTGTTTTATCCCTTGGAGTCGGGAACACTCCGTTTGCAAAGTTAGACACGAAAGTAGTTTACTGACTGCCTCACAGCAGTGTAACAGGTGAGAAAATCCGAAGAGAAAAATAGTTCTATTTACCTGTGTGTACTTTTAGGTACATGTATGCTTTGTAACAAAATATTTCAGTTAGTTAAGTAGGCCCACATATGAGAACACCTTTTGTGCTTTATTTGTCTCCTTTCACCGCATTTTGTTTCTCAGACTGACCCGTTCTGTCCCGTGGATGAATATATAATAGTCCCTATGTGTGTAATGACGTCACTTCAACTTCATTCGGGACGGACAGAATGGCCGTGTTGTATCCTACTTGTAGCTGAGGCTAAGCTAGGCCAAAATTAATGTAGGCCTCAGCCAACCTACACTGGGGAGGCAGCCGTTGGTCTGTGATTGTGGCCTTGGCTGAGGACAAAAAGGAAGGTGGATTCGTTGGCCTACATCGGACATGGATTTTGAGAGCAAGTTGCAAACGTAAATTGATTTACTTTTCCCTTTGATTCCAATAATTTGAATGACACTATGAAGTTTTTAATAAAACAAAAATCCTTTTCTTTTCTGCCTCACCTGCCCGCTTTCCAAATAAGGGAATTTGCGTGGTTTCTTTTCAATGGACATTGAATGTCAATCAAACACACGAAGATTGGCCTCGGCAACCTCCGTGATGTGGGAGTGGCCACCGTGTCCTCATTTTCGGGTTATTTTTAGTTTCTGGTGGCATTGGGGTCAACTTCACTTTAGAACAACCATTGTTCTAGAGGCTTTATAGACCTCTGAAATAGACCCAGGGAAAAGATCTCTTCTGGGCACCTTTTAGAATGGATGAAAAGAAAGGCACACCTTAAATAATTATATGAATTTATTTTGCATCACTTAGCGTTGAAAATGTAAGGGGGTATACATTTCTTTAAAAAATTAATGTTAGCGTATATATGTTTTTCTTGTCTGGTCGAAAAAGAGTGAGAGTGAGATGACAAAGAAACGAATAAAGTTTTCTTATTTTTATGATTAATAAAGTCGGTTTTTACGTCTTATTTTTCTTACAAATATAGGTATATTACACAGCAATGCTCGGTTTTCTAAAAAATAGTCATAATGCCTCGAGTATTAAAGAGACTTTGCTTTCATTGCTTTGTAATTGTTTTTCTGTCCTTTTTTATTTATTTATTTATTTATTTACTTTCTACTGTACCGCTTGTTTTGACTTTTTCTTTTGTCTGTTATAGGTACATTTTGTTTCTCTGTAGGAGACTTTTTCCATATTTTTGCCAGAAAACTTGATTTTTTTTTTTGATTTTTTTTTTTTTTAGTTTCTCTTGAAACGAAGCACATTATGAAGACAAGAAATTTAATAGAATATAAAAGACGAGTGATGAGAGAGAGAGAAAAAGAGAGAGAGAGAGAGAGAGAGAGAGAGAGAGAGAGAGAGAGAGAGAGAGAGAGAGAGAGAGAGAGAGAGAGAGAGAGGTGGCAGAGAGACAGTTGCGGCGAAGAATAGCAAGAAACAAAGATGAATAATATCGTAGAGACAGACGAAAAGCCAAAGTAAGAGAAACAGATTTGTCTACCCTTGCATAACCGTCTGTTCATTCACTCTGAGTGACGTTTGTCTGTCGCTGAGGAATTATTTTGTAAACAATTACAACAGAAGTCACTCATGCATGACGACAGTACTACGTTACCAACTTAAGGTTCCCAGATTTCATTCCCTTTTTGCACAATCATTCAAGAGCAGCGTATTTACTTTTTTGTTTGTTTGTTTCGTTGGGTTTTTTTTTTTTTCAATTTCTAGAAAAGTTTCGCAATTCAAGATTTTAATGTGAAGCAGATTGTGGCTCTCATATCGCCTTGACCTTTAACCTTCTCCCTCCTCTATGGCCCAACATGTTATTCTTTTCTTACGATCCTTTCTTTTCTCTATTTCCGAACCTCTTAATAAGTGTAATATTTCTTTTCCGCCTTTATTCGTTTGTTTCGTGTCGTTTTTATTTTCTACTTTTAAAATGGTCATTTTCTCCCTTTCTTCTTGTTGTTTTCTTTTCTCTACTTAAGTCTGTTTTATTGTCATTTTGACTTTAAAGCTATTCACGCAAATAATTGTAATATATCACTCTCTTTCTTTTGTTTGGTGGTGGTAGTAGTAGTAGTAGTAGTAGTAGTAGTAGTAGTAGTAGTAGTAGTAGTAGTAGTAGTAGTAGTAGTAGTAGTAGTAGTAGTAGTAGTAGTAGTAGTAGTAGTAGTAGTAGTAGTAGTAGTAGTATCATTATTATTATTATTATTATTATTATTATTATTATTATTATTATTATTATTATTATTATTATTATTATTATTATTATTATTATTATTATTATTATTATTATTATTATTATTATTATTATTATCATCATCATTATTATTATTATTAACATTATTATTATTATTATTGTTGTTGCTGTTGTTGTTGTTGTTGTTGTTGTTGTTGTTGTTGTTGTTCCTATCATTATTAATACTATTATCATAATAAGAACAAATTCAGCTACATGTACACTTGTTACATGATCTTTACGCACCGCTAACCGAACGCTTAATTTTATTTAGTTCAGCTAAACTTTTTTTTAATATTGAACAGTTAAAGAACACAGAATACTGTTTCCTGTGCTCGCACGCACGCCGTGACACTAAGTGCTATAAATCTAAATCTTGGTGCGATTCAAAACCTAAGATTCACGGGGAAACTTCGGGGCACCGTTCACCTCAACCAATGACGAAAGGACGCGATATGACGTCAACACAAGGTGATCCGAGGCAATGAGTTAGGCTAGTGAAAATTATTTCAACTAATAATAGATTAAATTCGGTAAAATTCTGCTGCATCCCATGGATAGAAGCGGTGAAGTGATCTCTCTCGGCCTTGTTTATGATACACTAGAGATCGTGAATACTGGCACAGATACTGAGACACCTGGACACGGTGGACTTTAATGGTCAAGGGGCTGACAACTCCGCACTAGGTTGTCCAGTCGCGACCACATTGATGGATAGAAGTGCTCTTTCGCTTCGGGAAAAGTTAATTGTACATTTTAACCTGCAACAAACAGGCTAGTTAAAACAAAGTAATTTTTACTCCTTTTATCTTTTATGAACTATATTATTCTATGGAGCTTATCTTTTCTCTCTCTCTCTCTCTCTCTCTCTCTCTCTCTCTCTCTCTCTCTCTCTCTCTCTCTCTCTCTCTCTCTCTCTCTCTCTCTCTCTCTCTCTCTCTCTCTCTCTCTCTCTCTCTCGCTCTCTCTCATACACACACACACACACACATCTCCCTCTCCCTCTCCTTTCATACACATGTCACTCATCGTTGATATACTTGGTCCATTACATGTATAACTGAATACACCTATCTCAAACAAAACACTATTCCATGAACTATCGCAGTCACCCTGGTTAATAAAGCAAAACAAATCATACAAGGCTACATTTAAGAATTTACCTTGACTGCTACATGGACTCATAATGCCATTATGTAGATCCTTTTCTTCTTATGTAATCGATTGTTGAGCCATCCGAGCAGACGTTCAATTCTGGGAGCGTTTACCAAGACAGCTTGATGGTCACGACGACCGACAATTATTGAGCCATCCGAGCAGACGTTCAATTCTGGGAGCGTTTACCAAGACAGCTTGATGGTCACGACGACCGACAATTATTGAGCCATCCGAGCAGACGTTCAATTCTGGGAGCGTTTACCAAGACAGCTTGATGGTCACGACGACCGACAATTATTGAGCCATCCGAGCAGACGTTCAATTCTGGGAGCGTTTACCAAGACAGTTTGATGGTCACGACGACCGACAATTATTGAGCCATCCGAGCAGACGT
Organism: Elysia crispata; assembly: GCA_033675545.1. NCBI lineage: Eukaryota > Metazoa > Mollusca > Gastropoda > Plakobranchidae > Elysia > Elysia crispata. The sequence continues at coordinate 91,160 of JAWDGP010002355.1, forward strand.
TCAATTCTGGGAGCGTTTACCAAGACAGTTTGATGGTCACGACGACCGACAATTATTGAGCCATCCGAGCAGACGTTCAATTCTGGGAGCGTTTACCAAGACAGCTTGATGGTCACGACGACCGACAATTATTGAGCCATCCGAGCAGACGTTCAATTCTGGGAGCGTTTACCAAGACAGCTTGATGGTCACGACGACCGACAATTATTGAGCCATCCGAGCAGACGTTCAATTCTGGGAGCGTTTACCAAGACAGCTTGATGGTCACGACGACCGGCAATTTCGTCATTTAGTAAAGTCATTCGTCAAAGACACGCCACGGCGTGAAGCTGTTGTCAAATTATTATTCTACGGAGTAAATTGTTGTGATGTATACCCTGCAGATTCGTAATTGGATTTAGTAAAGTCATTCGTCAAAGACACGCCACGGCGTGAAGCTGTTGTCAAATTATTATTCTACGGAGTAAATTGTTGTGATGTATACCCTGCAGATTCGTAATTGGATTTTAAATAGGATAAATGATTTAAATCTTGTGATTTCACAAACATAATGTTCTACTGTTTGAACATATTTATTTCATAATTCATTAATATTTTTTATCCTCCTTTCGACTGTTTCCCACAATCAAAGCGCAAAAGAAGCATGATTTCAACAGTTTAACCGTCAAAAGATTAGGTATTTATACAGCAACAAGCATTGACTCTGGTTTCCCTTTTGCACGTAGTGATGTATCGAGTTACAAGCATTTGGGGAGATTCTATAGTGGAGTAGAGGACTTAGTAGAGCTATGTCAACCGGAGAGAGAGAGAGAGACAGAGACAGAGAGAGACAGAGACAGACAGACAGACAGACAGACAGACAGACAGACAGACAGACACATAGATAGACAGTCAGACAGACGGAGAGAGACAGACAGACAGACAGACAGACAGACAGACAGACGGAGAGAGAGATACAGGAAGACAGAAGGACAGAAACACAGAACAATAGTATCTCTATCTAAATACGTGTTCTCTCACACTCATGGGGAGACAGAGAGAGAGAGAGAGAGAGAGAGAGAGAGAGAGAGAGAGAGAGAGAGAGAGAGAGAGAAACACAGAGCAACCCTCTATCTAAATACGTGTTCTCTCACACTCATGGGGAGACAGAGAGAGAGAGAGAGAGAGAGAGAGAGAGAGAGAGAGAGAAATACAGAGCAACTCTCTATCTAAATACGTGTTCTCTCACACTCATGGGGAGACAGAGAGAGAGAGAGAGAGAGAGAGAGAGAGAGAGAGAGAGAGAGAAACACAGAGCAACCCTCTATCTAAATACGTGTTCTCTCACTCTCATGGGGAGAC
>JAWDGP010002355.1:97500-157500 GCA_033675545.1 Elysia crispata
TCATAGACCCAGCCCACCACTATCGGTCACACCACTCTGACTTTATCGCAGACAGAGAAGCAGTTCTCCATTCTACTGACAGCCAATCAAGACATGGTAGTGGACAGCTTCATAGACTCAGCCCACCGGTATCGGTCACACCACTCTGACTTTATAGCAGACAGAGAAGCAGTTCTCCATTCTACTGACAGCCAATCAAGACATGGTAGTGGACAGCTTCATAGACTCAGCCCACCGGTATCGGTCACACCACTCTGACTTTATCGCAGACAGAGAAGCAGTTCTCCATTCTACTGACAGCCAATCAAGACATGGTAGTGGACAGCTTCATAGACTCAGCCCACCACTATCGGTCACACCACTCTGACTTTATAGCAGACAGAGAAGCAGTTCTCCATTCTACTGACAGCCAATCAAGACATGGTAGTGGACAGCTTCATAGACCCAGCCCACCAGTATCGGTCACACCACTCTGACTTTATAGCAGACAGAGAAGCAGATCTCCATTCTAATGACAGCCAACCAAGACATGGTAGAGAACAGCTTCATAGACCCAGCCCACCAGTATCGGTCACACCACTCTGACTTTATAGCAGACAGAGAAGCAGATCTCCATTCTAATGACAGCCAACTAAGACATGGTAGAGAACAGCTTCATAGACCCAGCCCACCACTATCGGTCACACCACTCTGACTTTATAGCAGACAGAGAAGCAGTTCTCCATTCTACTGACAGCCAATCAAGACATGGTAGTGAACAGCTTCATAGACCCAGCCCACCAGTATCGGTCACACCACTCTGACTTTATAGCAGACAGAGAAGCAGTTCTCCATTCTACTGACAGCCAATCAAGACATGGTAGTGGACAGCTTCATAGACCCAGCCCACCACTCTGACTTCATTGCAGACAGAGAAGCAGATCTCCATTCTACTGACAGCCAATCAAGACATGGTAGTGGACAGCTTCATAGACCCAGCCCACCACTCTGACTTTATAGCAGACAGAGAAGCAGTTCTCCATTCTACTGACAGCCAATCAAGACATGGTAGTGGACAGCTTCATAGACCCAGCCCACCACTATCGGTCACACCACTCTGACTTTATAGCAGACAGAGAAGCAGTTCTCCATTCTACTGACAGCCAATCAAGACATGGTAGTGGACAGCTTCATAGACCCAGCCCACCACTCTGACTTTATAGCAGACAGAGAAGCAGTTCTCCATTCTACTGACAGCCAATCAAGACATGGTAGTGGACAGCTTCATAGACCCAGCCCACCACTCTGACTTTATAGCAGACAGAGAAGCAGTTCTCCATTCTACTTACAGCCAACCAAGACATGGTAGAGAACAGCTTCATAGACCCAGCCCACCAGTATCGGTCACACCACTCTGACTTTATAGCAGACAGAGAAGCAGATCTCCATTCTAATGACAGCCAATCAAGACATGGTAGAGAACAGCTTCATAGACCCAGCCCACCACCAACCAAGACATGGTAGTGAACAGCTTCATAGACCCAGCCCACCACCAACCAAGACATGGTAGTGGACAGCTTCATAGACCCAGCCCACCACTCTGACTTTATAGCAGACAGAGAAGCAGATCTCCATTCTAATGACAGCCAATCAAGACATGGTAGAGAACAGCTTCATAGACCCAGCCCACCACCAACCAAGACATGGTAGTGAACAGCTTCATAGACCCAGCCCACCACTATCACTCAGTCACTTCCTGGGCAGTGTAAGGTTGATACAAGTTGGCACCTCACCAGGGTATTAATACTATTATGAAATTAACACTGCTTAGAATTACACACTGGTCCATTCCTGAGGATGTAGGTAGCAGCCGGACACCATCTCAACTAAGCCAACTCTCTTCTTGAGATATATATGTATATAGAGATGATGTGATATGAGGCTGAGCAATGCGACTGGTTACGGGGCCGATGTAAGTTTTAGCGGCTTCAGCAGTGCTACCTAGCAGTAGCACGCAAACCCACAATTCTCTAATTGGTATCTTTTGAATCCAAAATTTCAGCTCTGTTTTAGACATTGAGCCCCACACTGAATGTCTAGATTGCTCCTCATCTTGGGTTCAGATTTTCCACATTGTTGTCACAGTTATACCCTAGCCAGTTTGATCCCAACATCTTTACCAACCTTTTGCTTCCAAAAGCACATTCACACCCATCTCTCTCTCCTTCACACACACCTCTCAACCTTAAAGGAAGACAACCAGCCGTTTGCATTGAGTTAAGAGATACAGGTTTTTAAGTATACATTTTATGCTGTGAAAACACATTGATTTTACGAGAAGAAAAAAATGTCAACACATGTTTTAACAGAGATTGGATGTGATGGAAGCAAACAAAATAATGATATAAGTGTTTAACGTATATTCCTCCTTTTTATGTACATACTGTATACAACCGTGTATTATTCCTGAAATTATTTTATAATTCTGTCCTCTGTGGTCCCATTGACATATATTGCCATTGTGGATAGTGATGCTCTGCACATCTTAAACCGATCATTTTTCTGACTGTACAAAGAGTTACCTGAGTTTTTCCTTCCTTTTGCGTAATGAGTTGCAGTAAAAGAAAAAAAATCCCTACCATTTATCAGCAAAACTGTACTATTCTTGTTCCACAGATAACCAAATATCACCGAGACAGGCAATATCTCAAAAACATTAATCCTGATCAGTCATTGTTTTTTCAAATTCTCACATGTTAATTTAATATGTGGCATCTTAGCTCGAATTTCTCTAACACATGTTAACTTAATACCGGTATGTAGCATCTTAGCTCAAATTTCTCTAACACATGTTAATTTAATATGTAGCATTTTAGCTTAACTCTTTCAACATACTCCTCGTCTCGTAGAGAGGAAAGGTTTGGGGTGGATCACATCCATGATGAACCACAGCTTATTCCAAGGCACTTGAGAGATGTTTAACATTAGAAAAATACTTCTATTCTTCCAGATATAAAGAACGATTCGGGTGGGTCACAGTCAGTCTCCAAGGTATGGTAAATATCACCAGATATCATTTTCTACCAAGACACAAAATCTGGCTTTGAGAATTAGAGCTGAAACTTGAACAGTCACAGCTTTTCTTCACGTTCCAGGCAACCTATTCACTCATCAAAACACTTTCTCCATCACAACATGAACTGTCTGTCCCTGACCCTAACTGGCATTACTAATAATAACAAAGAATGAAAGAAAAAAGAGCATCAATCTGCCATTTAAAACTTTTACAACACCATTCTCGCCAAACTTTTCCAATTTGATTTAAAGTGTAAGAGACATCAGCATGTAGCGCTCAGGTCTTAAACTCTTCACCCAGCTTGTACTCTGACATCTGAAATAGCACACATATGTACAAACTAATGAAACAAAACATACAAAAATAAACGTCTTTGATATTATTTTTCTCATTTGCTCACTATAGATTGTAATGTAACAAGCCAGCGGTAATTTCAATAAGTGCTGCAAAAATGAAATTTTGTGAAGCAAAAAAACAAAATATTGAATTTACTCCACATATTTTTCCTCATCGCCTTATTTTCTTTAGAACTAGCACTGGTATACAAGGAAAAAAATGAATAAAAAATTTTTTAAAAATGTATGTCATTACAACTTTTTGGTCTATGATAATTACTGGTCACAATAATTTTGCAGAAATCAGAAGCAAAACAATTTAGCCCTGCTGTGTCAAGTCCTTATCTGTGATGTAAAATAAAAATTATAAAAGGCTCAAAATTAACAAAGCAGAGGACTTTAAATATAGCACAAGGGATCACATAATTAGTATCTCTTTCTCTGTCTTGCTCTCACTCAAACAAATAAAGGGTGAAGAGGCAGACCCATAGTGAAAATGTTTCAATGATGGTGTAAATTATATAAATCACGGGACTTTTGAGATACAGTTCCTTTAGCATGATTCAGAACTAACTAAAGACAAAGCCAAATGGGATATGGTTTATGGATAATTATATATATGGGAAGTCACCTATCAAATAGCAAGGACTGCTTAGCTTAGGACAGAATCACCATCAATTTCTTTATACAAGTCAAAAACTTTGAAAACAAAAACAAAAATTCAATGTACACAAATATTAAAAATCAAAACAAAATTGTAATGTATAAATGAGATACAACATGTACACTGAGGTTAGTCGATAGATGAAGGAAAAGTTTGCACATAACTCACGCACTATTTTACTTATGGATGGCTGAACATTACGATTAAAAATTCTAGTTTCACACAGCTTGACCTTGTAAGGTATTTCTCTATGAAAATAGTTTTAAAGGACCCTAGTTACATTTCTCTAGAGCTAACCAGAGCTATAAATTGGCTTTTATTTCAAATATTCTTTCACTTCCAGATTTAACAAGTCATTCCATTCTTAACTGTTGAATCGTCACTGGCTTACACAAAGCAAATTATGGTGAAGAACTAAAAATTCACGGAGAAAGAAAAAAAAAAGGATTTATAATTATATTCACAAACAAGATATAATACAATTCCAAAATTGCTATTAAAAAAAAAATAAAAAAGTGCTTTTTTTAAATTAACAGTTACACAACCAGTACGACTCAAAAAAATTTGAAGTTTTGAATAGTCCAGCATTGTGGTAAGGCAAGGGTTATCAAGATGAGTGAATGCAAAAGTTGCAGAGCTATATCAGGATATATGGCGGTATTTGCACGAAGCTATACACACATACATTCACAAGTAGACATCTCCTCACGCAATACCACTCAGGAGCTTCAGGACCGCTGCAGCCCAGGTGGGGATGCTGTGAAATCTTCTCTTGTTTTACGATAATGTGAATGCTTCAGATTTTAAAATTTGCTTGATATGTTCTTATAAGGGACTGAAATTAGAGAATTTTCAAAATTGTCTCATGTTAATAAAAAAAAAATAAAAAAAATTGAGAAATCAAAATTCAAGCTAAGTCAACTATGTTCTTATGCATGTAGTCGTACCCAGAGCTTTAGCTTATTGAAAAGTTTTCCCTTCCAGGACCAATATTAAAATTACTCTGGTATTCACTGGACTGGACTGTGTATCCCAGAAACCTTTACAAACAATATTAAACACAGGATCATTGTGAACTCTGCCTCAAGCAGTCAATTTAAAAATGTGTAATATTTACAGGCCAACTGCCCTCATAAATGGAACCGACAAAAGAGACAAATCACACCTCAACCATACTCAATTCAAAGAATCATTTAAAAATTTTCAGAACATTGGAAGAAGAAGAAAAGAAAAGCCTGAAAATTTACCATTAATTCAACATACTGGCTCTAGATCTACTTCATGTGTGAAAAAAGTTTCATTGTTAATTAAAAAATTTGTCAAAAGAATTATTGAAATTCAACCTTCTTTTAATACTCGACTCTCAATTTGTTTCTTTTAATCTCCGTGATGTTCTTGATAAGCAGTCTCCTCAGTCACTCCTTGACAATTTGGGCAGCAGCTCAATCTAGCAATAATTTAAACTAATAAAAGGGTAATTTTTATCACAGCCACAGATGTCGTCAGGACTTTCTACGTTCACTACTAGCACACACAGAATATCAAGAAAAAAAAGAAGAAGAAAAACTGTTTGGAGCTGAAAATTATTTGTTCTCTTCTAAACCCCCAAAATAAAGCCGTTTCCTTCACACTTTCTAAGATTGAACCTTGGGAGCACAATGACAGACCCTGACTTTGGCACAAGTGAGAAGGAAAGATAACAAGCACATCCACACTTTCCTTCCTTCGTAAGACTAACCAGTGAAAATAATTTGGAATTCAAGAATTAAAGAAAAAAAAAAAGGAATAGATTGTATCAGTTTATGTGACTTTAAGAGGTAGTAAAATTTCAGTTTTAAGAAGCACTGTAATACTAAAAAAAAAATACAAATATGCTTGAAGTTATTTGACACAATCGATTATGTTGTCATATGATTCAAAAGAATCATTGTCAAAAAAAAAAAAATCCGATCTCTAAGAGCACTTTACTTTATGATCTCTCTCAAGTAATACCAAAGTGATTGCATATTTCAGAATGGCAACTATTAGCCCAAGAACAAATCATGTGTATAGTATTCTGGCTCCCATAAAATCCAGTTATTCACCCCTTAAGAATCTGAGAAAACGCACAATCACTTCTATAAGCAACCAGACTGGCTGAGATGTTCAGATTACAGTAAACATGATAGACGTCAAATCCCCCCGTTTCTCATAGGCACAACATGTTTCATTTGAAATTTGTGTTGAAAGCGCTTCTGTTGGACAGCGTAAATCATTGAAAGACAGTTAAATTTGGTTTAAAAAAATCAGTGGCCAAAAATAAAAAAGTTGGGTTTGCAACTTCTGAATAGTTTTTTGTTGAAGTACCAAAGAGAATTGCAAAAATACTCTCTCTCTCTATCTCTCTCCTGAGATAAATGATTTTTTTCAGACCAGTTGATTTGAAAAGCTTCCATAATTTTCTTTGTTGGATCTATTTTGAATGGGCTAATACATTTTCACAACAAAGCAATAAAAAAAAAGATAGAGCTTCCCGACTCATGATGAGCTCTGAATATTTTCCACCATTTTATAAATCATTCTAGACAGATGGATATCCTAAACAGAAACCAATTAAAACAATTCTCTAACATAAATCAGTCAATCAAAAAATATTTATATCAAAATGAAATTTGTAAAGGTGCCTCAGCTAATATAAAATAACACAAGTTGGTGACAAATTATTGAGCATAAAATGTTGAGATGCCGTGTTACTAACCAACAAACCACTGGAACAGAAATCGGACAAAGGAAATAGAAAAATTGTATCCCAAAAGCAACCGTCTGTGACAAGGTATAATTCTGTACTTTAGAACTTAAAAGCGGCTAAAAATTGTCAATAAAATGATCAAACGAGGACAGTTTTCTTGAAAAGCCAATGTTAAAGGAGAGCTCATGTTTACCTCCTGTTTGGTCTGGTTACACATTGGACAGTAATTCAATCAATTCTCTCAAGCAGAAGGATGATACAATCAAATTTTTATTTAATCAAAATATAAATATGTCGAATCGAGTTGAAATGGATCGCAGGACACAATTTTAATATACACATTACGGCATTTTTCACAGCGTTTTAAATCTTGAAATTTGCTTGAAAAAAAATTATTGAAATATATTTAGTCTCACAAGTGATTACAACAATTTTAGTCAAAAGTGAAAAAGCAATGTAACTTTCATTTGTGTATGAATTGCTGTAATAGGTATACCAACTTCACTTTCTAACAGTGGAAAAATCAGATAGCTGCCTTCTTGAACCAATGAGCACATATAGAAAGAAAAAAAAATTAAAGTCTCTTGAAAAACAATGCAACATTTAGCATTTTAGATTTTTCATCTCTATAAGATACAGTAAAAGAGATACAAAGCCCAAAAAATTTACAAAAAAGACAATAACACCAAAGAAATATATGTTTCAAGCATTAATTATCAAACTAGCTGTAAAACATTTCCAAAATATTGAAAATAGAAAGTCTTTCACAAGAAAAAACACTTATAACATTTGTGTAATTAATGCAAAAGCTCTGGACATATTTTAAGATTTATCGAAAGGTAAGGTTTTTCTATTTTCATGTAACTGTCCAGCTAAAGTTCATAGAAAAATGAAAAAGATTTTAAGAAGAGTCACATTTTAAATTTCTGGCTAGGATAATCCACATCACCAATTGTCAGATATGAAGGTTGTGCACCCAAGTCAAACTGCTAGCAAACAAATGTAACAGGCTGGGATGTCTAAAACCTGACATCAGTATAATGGAAACTAGAGAAATTTCTGGCTAGGATAATCCACATCACCAATTGTCAGATATGAAGGTTGTGCACCCAAGTCAAACTGCTAGCAAACAAATGTAACAGGCTGGGATGTCTAAAACCTGATGTCAGTATAATGGAAACTAGAGAAATTCTTTACTTGGTATTCAAAGCTTATAGCTGCTTGTTATCCCTAACTATGCCATATCAGAGTTTGAAGTAGGAGTCCACTACATCACTACTTCTTTAGCTTTTGTTTTTGTTTTCCCCCCAATATTAGAGTCCGTACTTGCAATCATTCTTAACTTTTGTTTCCTTCTTTATGTTCCACTGGGAGAAAAAAGTTCAGTTACTTGAAACTGAGGCTATTTCCAATCCTTTCAGCACAAAAAAAATATTATAGTCTTAGATAAACTGTATTTCTTCTTTCTTTTTCCCTCGAAAGATAAAGCAAAAAAACAAAACAAAACAGCAAATGAACTTAAAATTAAAGAAAAAAGAATTGGAAAAATTAATATGATTTATCTATATTTGTTATTTTAAACATTAATCAGTTTAAGTAATTCCTACCCCATACTGGTCATACCAGTTTTTCCCTAACAGTAGTCCTATATTTCAACTCCTATCCAAAACAAAGGAAAATGTCACTGGTCAATTTCTGTTTCTAAACTTGTCATTCACACAAAGATGAGATGATTCCACCACTTTTTAATTCTTAAGGAAATCCAGGACTTTAAATCCCAAGTTTACAGCCTAGAACATATTTCTTCCCAACATACAACTCTGAAAGAGCTGGCGTTTCACTATTGAGAGTTGCCTCACAATTGTCTCAGAAGTTTATACAACAAAAATCAAAGTGCCAGGAAACCAGGAAATCTATCAAGAAATGATTAACTCACTTGTCAACACTGCCTTAATAATACTAGCAAGCAGCTTTCACACACATATATATGAACATAAAGTTCTACAAATTTTCGCATCAAAAAAAAAAGAAAACTAGGTAACCGTCTGTCTCTATAAGTTACCGGTATTCCTTCCTGCTTACACTGTCTCTCAATCATATTCAACAACCATTCCTATCTCTCCCACTCAGCAATCAAAAATAAATCGAAAAAGATTATAACAACCTGCAATCCTCCAATCTTATCTCACTTCCTTGCCCAGCCCTACCCGACTCCCCCTTCACACTAACATTGATCATCATCCCAAGTCGACAGGACTTGAGCGGTCAGAGTCTGAGTCATCATCTTCGTCTTCTTCAGAATAAACCGATGGCGTGTCTGTAGCGGCACCCCTGGAGTTCTGGTCTGCCAGGGACGCGAGACTGGACTGCCGAGAGAGGGAGATGGCTCGCAGAATTTCAGGGTCCAATACAGCTGTTGAGCCGCCATCCGCAGGGGAGCTAGTGGAGGAGGAGCCCGGCAGACCCAGTAGAGAGGTCGCCAAGGAGGTAGACTGTGAGGTAGATGATTGTTGCTGGTATCTGGAGGAAAGATCCACATGAGCTTGCAATTTAATGTCGTAATTTTTTTTAACCTGTTTCTAACGTATCAAAAGTTGTGAATTACATTTCTCATCATGAAAACTACAAAGGTCAATATATGCTTTTCTTCAAGCCTTCATTCTGTGTACTACACATGTGATGTTTATTACTCCTCAAAACTATGCCTGCATCAAGCAAGAGGTAAATTTCAACTTCTCATTCTGGACCAATGAAAGGTATTTACCTGTTTTGGTCCACATCATCAGAGATTGTATCTGCCCAATTTTGTAACAGCCATTCTCTCACACAAGATATATAACATTAAATCCAAACAAGCAACTACACCACTATACTGATATGCATTAAAAGAAAAGGCACATAAAGATCAAATAGGCTAGAATCTCCATACAGTTTTGTTCTCTACCTTGCTTGCTGTGCTTGGGCTGAGGCTGGGTCAATGGGTCGAACAGCGCTTGACTGGAACGGGGTAGAATTGTTTGCCATGTCTGCACCGAAGATTAGATAATCAACATTAGTTGTATTAGTCCAATGAATACAAAAAATTTTCATCTTCACATATTGTTTGCAAAGGGCAAAGCATGTTAGATATTTCTTTTCGTCAACAAATATGACCTGTTTGGTGAAAAAAACACTTGCATAGATAACATACTGAGAGCATTCAAGATGAATCCATACATTATCTTTTATCTTATATGCAAAGTTTTCAACAAAAAAAAAATACACATTGACCAACTTGGACAAAAATGAGACATTCAAAGCAGCAAACAAGTTCTGCTGCAGAACAAAACCCAAAGGAGGTTTACCCACCTAAGACATAGGACTCTAGGGATTTGGGCACCATCTTGGAGGCTCGTGCGAGGTCCTGCGGTGTACACTGTCCTCTCTCCAAGCCAAAGGCCATGCCCATCCGCTTGAGCACCTCGATGTCATCATGGATCTCAAAGGTGTTGTCGAATTTGAACAGATATTCATATCTGAAGGGGAAGGGATTTGAACAGCGTTTCATAAAATCTGGAGCATTACTTCATGCTGCTGATATGGTTAGCTAGTTCTCTCATTTCTTAAGGTCAAGTGAAGAAATAAAAATATGCCAGAACTTTCACTGCAATTTACGTTTCTTACAGCAAAAATGTTGATGGTTTTACTTATCAGCATTAGAAATAATAAAAAAAAAGGAACATCTTGTTAAGGAGCATCTGCAGTTTTCTCTTTTATTACCATAGGAACATGAACAAGCATGACGATGAAGGATATCTGTCCATAATAGAAAAAATCAACAAATCCAAAAAGAGCAAAAGATTTCTGATGTACTGGAAATATTGCCATGAGAGAAGTTATAATTAAAAGGGACAAAAGGCTCTATGACTCAGCAGCTATGTGCAATTAAAATAATTGTCCAAAAGTGCAGTTTTTGTTCATAACCAAGCAAAACTCCGACGTCAACGAACGCACTTGTCATTGGAAATGCTGCAGTCGATGACAGTTTTCTTGCTGGTGTTCACGATAATGAAAGGCAGTTGGATAGCTGAGTTGGCAGCGGGCGGGCCTTGAGATTTCTCCAGGTCCCGATTCCTTTGCACCAGGTTTTTAAATGCTATTTGCTGAGGACAAAGAATAAAAAGGTTTTTTGTAAACTACAAAGGAAAAGGAAGCATTGTGTATTTTTTTATTCCATCTTTTAAAAATTTCAAAGCTTCATGATTGCATGTGTAGTGATACGTAAATGGCTTGATATGGATTTGTTCAGCTAAAGACTTTTTCACATGTACACATTTTTTTTATTTATCCTGATAAAATTATAGTGATAAGAAGACCTAATAGAGCAAACTACAACCCTTAGTCTTTTGGCTGCCTTGTAAGAATATGCTACACACTTGTGTACCTTTGTGGGACAAATACATCACACATCTCATGATCAGAGGCTACTATGCTTAGCTGTTATGTAGAAGTGTGTTGAACATGTATGGAAAAACTTTTAGCTGTGCTAGGGTTCGTTCTAATCAGGCTGAGAAAGCGGTTCGGTTAAGCCAATTTTCCTTCATGAGGATCACAAAATCAACAAGTGGTTGTTCTCTGCTTAATTCTGTGAACATATGTCACTTTTTCCTTTCACTGGGACCACCAAGGGCAAGTCCCAGTCTATAAATTTAACAAGAGTTACTATGCTCACCTGTAAAATAAGTTCTTGGAGTTGCTGGGTCTTCTGTCTGATCTTCTCTAATCTTTTCTGTTTTTCAACCTGGAAAAAAAAATGCAAACAATGATTTGAAATCATTGAGTATTACTTCTGCAACTGCCAAAAAACATCTGCTTTATATGAGGTTAAAATTAAAATTTTGATAATTACATTTGACTCTTTTAAAGCGCTGCAAGTGCATTGCCAGCTTTGCGCTTTGTCCCTACCTCTAGATGTTGGCACTCCTGAGCAGAGTTGATGGGCAGACCAATCCAGCGGATCTCCTTCTTCTCCTTGGAGATGATGTTCATGGCCATGAGGACGTTCAGAGCGTCATACACTCTGCGCCTGATGTTCTTTTGATCATAAGGCTGAAAAACAGATATTGGTGAAGATTTCTTTTTTTAAAAGTAAAAAAGGTTTTGGGTTGTTTTTTTCTTCACACGGGTCAACTTTTCACAAAAGCCTTGTCTCTTTTAATACTATTTTGATACATTTAAATATTTATAATAGAAATTATCCATCATAATAACTACATCCAGCTATAAGTTATGCCTGGTAAGATTAATTTCCCCTACCCTCCATGTATTTTTGGCTCTCATGATTTCTAAAATTAACTAATATGAGCGGGGAACAATCAGTCACCAACACAATACAGACATGAAATATGGCTGACTGCAGGATGATCATTATCATCCATTTCATCACAGCGACACAGTCATGGCAGAAAGTAAGCCTCACTCACCACCATTTCATTCTGTGGTATAGGATTCAACGTTTTCACTGTTCCTGGTATAACCATTAAAAAGTTACTTTGGAGAATTTAAAAGTATTTTCAAATAAGTTTTGCGACCCTGCTTAAAATGTTGCCTCTTGATTACAGAAAAAAAAGAAAAGAAAAAGAAACACATCCTCTGGGTTATAACTAAAGTTTCGCCAACATTTTTCTTACCGTAACAGAATCTGATGGGGAGACCATGTGTCTTGGATCACTAAACTCTGCCACCAGCTCGTCCGCGACCTCATTGTAAGATGTGACGCCCTTCGCCTGAACCTTCTCACACACTTTCATGGAGAAATGTCTCAAACCTTTGCCACCCTTGTCCCCTTTTTTACCTCTTTTCCTGAAAGAGTTACAACAATAGACATATTGTTAAAGAATGAAATTAAATTTCTAGTGCAGAAATATAGTTTTAAAGAAAAAAAAAATTGTACAAACATAGTTTAAAAGAAAAAAAATTGTGCAAACATAGTTTTAAAGGATGAAATTTCTCATCAAGTGTTTTTGAGTCTGAGATGATGAACTTAAGCATCCCGCATTCAGAATATTAATGAAAGGTAACTCAGTTCAAACACTAACCACTGGCACATTATACTATGGCTTTACTTGCAATGCATTTGGTAACATTGAAGAAACTGAAAAATACTGCAAAATACTGCAATGCAGTCCCAGAAATAAGCAACCCTGAGCACATTTCACTCCTGAAAATGCTTTGTAATCACCTCTTCTGATAATGAGTTCAGTTTTTACCAACCATAATCATGTCACTACACAATACTGAAGTCAAATTAGTGATAAGCTTGAACATACTGTGTTCATGACTCAATTAAAAAAAAAAAGGAGAAAATCTTTAGAAAAGCTCCCCGAGGGTGAGGGTAAACAAATAGAAAAACCGTACACATCCAGATAATCTGCATCCATGTAGTCAGCCGCTCGCCGTTTAGCCGACCATGGTGATGTGGCGTCCATCTGTAACACGTGTGGCCTCGCAGGGGAAGACATGATCTGATTCAAATTTTGATAAAGGCAGACAAATTTTTCATCATTAAATTACCTTTGAATCTCTAAGGTTTTCTATCTTTCTTTTCTTTTATGCATACTGCCAAAAAATATAATATTTACAAAATCTAAGTCTATAATTTATGTTGGCTTGAATGAGTTTAAGTTGTAACTTCAACAGCTGTAACCATATTAACTTTCACTTTTATAAATCAAAATTTATTCAACATATAAGATGGCAGATTTGTTTTTGGAAGAATGAATTCTCCAATTATCTAAATGCATTATTTACAATACTCCCAAGGATGATTCTTGACATTAATGGCTCAACCTTCTCATGTTCATAGCCCGTTTACTCCTTACTATTAAGGACCTTATATAATCTTTGCATTTCTATTGTTCCGGCTGATGATCTTATATTCAAGAAAAACTACCCGACTTGAGCACAGCCCAGCGAGATCTTACCTGTTGAGTGAGTGATGGTTTTGGGAGGAGGTGAGGAGACATCTTGTTAGGTGACTGAATGGGGACGGCTACCAAGTGGATCTCTGTGGAGAAGTCAAAAGATTCAAGTCATGTCTTAATAATACATTATAGGTTTCAAAGACTTTATTTGGCTTCTTACAACCCTTTCCAGCAGAGCCCGCCATTGAAACTACAGAGTGTGGCAAGTGATGACCTAGCCTGGGGTCGGGTCTCATCGAACCAAACTTTTCGATGATTGTAGAGATTATACATGGCAGTACTTTACACTTCGTCTCTGAAACCTGGCAGTTGCAAAGTCCCCATATTAATGAATAATGCAAGCAAAAAAAAGGCTATCCCTCCTGCTCTGACAACATCTTAAAAAAAAATTAAAAAAAAAAAAAAAAGCTTACGTGATGTGGACTGGTTTTCTCCTGAGAAGCCTTTAATTTCTCCATTGGAATCGAGGATGCCAACCTAATAGGATAAGAAGAAAGAAAACCATTTAATCATAAGATGTATGGAAAGTAAGCTTCTTTTTCGGTATAAATTTCAAATATAATGACAAGACAGTTCATAAAAGACAAGACACTTCATATTTGGAAACAGATAAAAAATCAGATGAACCAGCAGGAAACTTGCAGCCAATGTAAAAAGTTTTGATTCGATTGCCGGATACAGCATGTACACAATAGAGGATCTTTGATTGTGATGCCCACCAAACCAGATCCCTCCCTCTGCCAGGGCAAAGGTCAACTACAGTCACAAGTGCTGCTCGTCTCGTGTGACCACTCTTTCTTATCTCCATCAATCTTTTCCATACTTAATTGATAAAAAAAATAGGCTAAAATACAGACAAGAGACAGTAAAGAAGTAGGACTCACAAGGACGCATTGTGCTGCTTCTTTTGATGTTTCAGGGGGAACGTGCGGTAAATGCCCAGCGTGGTATACCGAACAGAGCATCACTAAACGTATCTATACTAAAGAAAACATTGTACTTCTCGAGTGAGGATACACGTCTGCTGCCCTCTCTCACACAGGAGTGAGTGGAACCAGGGGTCCTGCATCATCAGTGACATTGGTTCTCCGCTAACAAACATGCCACCACCGCAAGAAATGGGTTATAGGGAAACAGTTTGAATCCAGGATTAAAATATGGCTAAGGCTACCATCTCATTGACTTTATTTCTTGCCTACTAAGTACTATGTGTGCAGTAGATACAAGGTTTTATTATCATGAGGAGGCACTATCTCTTGGGTTCAGATACTCAGAGATGATGATTACTAAGCCTACCTTAGAAATGTACCTCGCATCCCCCCATCTCCCCAACACCCATTTTTTTCCTCACAAAAGTAATATCGCTTCAAACTTTCCTGAGATTTCTCACTTTTATTTCATTGAACAATCATAATGACTTCAAGTTGAAGACTGACATATATAATCTCTCCATGTCCTCTCCCCCCTCTCCCACGCCTAACACACCATGTTTACCCTACAGTCCCTTACTTTCTCGCCCTTGTTTAGCCTAAAAAAAAAAGGCAGAGGAACTGTGGCAGTGGCAGTTTGTCAACAAAGATACTACACCGACTGGGAACTGGTCTACACGGTACAAACCCAGCTGGATGCGACCCCATAACTTCACATGAGGAGAAAGAAAAAAGCCCAGCCTTGTAACCTTGAGACCAGCATGTCAGCAGCAGCAGACGGCGCACAGGAAGTGCTGCAACCCATCGCTAAAACATAAACATGGATCAAGGTTTTCCTTTTCTCTCTCACCTCCCTCTCCCACACACACACACTCCCATTTGGTCTCTTACCCCCCTCTCCCCAAATCTTGATTCCTTCAAGTCCCTGGGTCATTCATACTTATCCCTGAGAGGAATTGTGCTACCCGAGTAAACCGGCCGTAAAGAGAATGACCAGTAAAGGGTTGTTGCGATGTGGCCAGGCTCATGTCGCGAACTAAGGATACATCCAGATCCAAACGGTTCATGAACCGTTAAACTAGCGCAGGGTTATCAGCTGTGGCAGAAGTTACCACCTCCACAAGAACCAGATCGTGCACGTCCAACCTTGACTCAGTGTTAGCAAATTTTGTAAAACCCAAATCTTTTTTGTGGGTCCTTCCAAACATACATTATCCTGTCGGTTAAACTAAATGCGCAGCTATGAATGCCAGCAAGACAGTGAGTGCATCATTAGGCTAATGCTAATTTCTAATGCACGTTCAATAAGATCTTTCTATAATTCTACATTTGGAGAGAAGTGTAGAGAGTAGACTAATGCTAATTTCTAATGCACGTTCAATAAGATCTTTCTACAATTCTACATTTGGAGAGAAGTGTAGAGAGTAGACTAATGCTAATTTCTAATGCACGTTCAATAAGATCTTTCTACAATTCTAAATTTGGAGAGAAGTGTAGAGAGTAGACTAATGCTAATTTCTAATGCACGTTCAATAAGATCTTTCTACAATTCTACATTTGGAGAGAAGTGTAGAGAGTAGACTAATGCTAATTTCTAATGCACGTTCAATAAGATCTTTCTACAATTCTAAATTTGGAGAGAAGTGTAGAGAGTAGAGTAAAGCCTGATGTCTCTCTACAGCAGTGATCGCCTCAACACTCCCAGAGCTTGGTGTAGTTTATCTAGTACCTGAGTTCATCGCATGGACGGACTCCCTAACCATAGTCCAAACGTGGCCAATGGCAGCACAGCTATATTTATAACCTGGCTGGTGCAAAGTTTTGTGAATGGAAAGCTCTATGCAGCTCTCGCCTTGTTCTGGCCTCAACCCAACCACAGCACAGTCATCCTCCCGAGCGGAGGGGCGCAAAGGTCACGGTTGGGCGGGGCGGGAAGCTTCGGAGGTGAGTTTCTTGCATAAGTTTACAGCCAGAGATGGTTTTCATTGCTCCAAGTGCCTCTTCATTTGGTAATTGAAGCCGTAGCCAGTGAGCTATCGGTAATGGCTAGCCCGGAGACAACTTGTAGCTTTGTACGTGGGTACGTTATATAGATGGCCTATAGGCAGAGGCGGGGAAACAAATGGGAACAACAAACACACAGTTTACATTTACAAAGCAAAAAAAAAAAAGGGGGGGAAAGGAAGGAAGATGGGCATAAAAGTTAAAAGAGGTACATGAGCGAATTGTGGGTTAACTTAAACACAGAGTCGACGGCAAAGGAAAGGGGGAGGGTGTGTGTGTGTGAGAGAGAGAGAGGGGGGGAGGGGGAGGGAGAGAAGGAAGGAAGATGGGCATAAAAGTTAAAAGAGGTACATGAGCGAATTGTGGGTTAACTTAAACACAGAGGAGACGGCAAAGGAAAGGAGGAGGGTGTGTGTGTGTGTGTGAGAGAGAGAGAGAGAGAGAGAGAGAGAGAGAGAGGAGGGGGGGAGAAGGAAGGAAGATGGGCATAAAAGTTAAAAGAGGTACATGAGCGAATTGTGGGTTAACATAAACACAGAGGAGACGGCAAAGGAAAGGGGGAGGGTGTGTGTGTGTGTGTGAGAGAGAGAGAGAGAGAGAGAGGGGGGGGGGGGAGGGGGGGGAGAGAAGGAAGGAAGATGGGCATAAAAGTTAAAAGAGGTACATGAGCGAATTGTGGGTTAACTTAAACACAGAGGAGACGGCAAAGGAAAGGGGGAGGGTGTGTGTGTGTGTGTGAGAGAGAGAGAGAGAGAGAGAGAGAGAGAGAGAGAGAGAGAGAGAGAGAGAGAGAGAACGACTAACGGTTAGTTACTCATCGGTTGGTCCTAGCAGCGCGACCTTTTCGGTAGAGGAAGTGAAGTAACCTTTGACCTCGCCCTGCTATGACTATGTACAGCTCCATAATGATAAGCGTAGTTTTTAGTGCTGAGCTCATTTCTCACGGCGCGTTGAGCGGGGATTCCCCATTTTGGTCTGTTCACCGCGAACCACCACGCCTAGATACCGTGTGCACTCAATAACTGGCACCTCAAATCCTTCCTCATTAGAACAAAAATTTACATTCTTTAAAAAAAAAAAAAAAACAATCACAAAACAAGAAAAAGCATGAGGTAATAAATCTAGTACCATGAGAGAGAGGAAAATCATAGCTTGGAAGAAAAAAATTGTCCATAGCTAAGCGAAAAAGAATTTTTTTTTTTAAAGTTCCCTGACTAAAATAAGGATGCTTCCTGTGTGTTGAATGATAAAGATATCTGAGTGATTAAAAAAAAAATAAAAAAAAAACCCAAGATTTTTAGGTAAAAAAAAAAATGAGATCTGGCATGGCCTATAATCCCTTCCCATCCGAGCTGAGTAGAAAACTTTGTAATAAATACGAGTGTCGGTTATAAAGTGGAAAAAAAATCATCATAAAATGCATTATACATAGCTATCAGACTTGCAGTCTAGAACTAACTGGTAATACATTCCTTTCCTCGAGATGAGCATAAAGTGGGAGTCTCAGTTTGGGCTGATGGTGAAGGAGGTAAGTCACAGCACCAGCAGCTACTTGACCTCTATGAGGCTAACCCTCCTGCTGTGGTGGTACCGTGCTGCTCTAGACAAGTGGAAGATGTTGCTTGTGCCAGCACCAGCAGCTACTTGACCTCTATGAGGCTAACCCTCCTGCTGTGGTGGTACCGTGCTGCTCTATAGATACAAGTGGAAGATGTTGCTTGTGCCAGCACCAGCAGCTACTTGACCTCTATGAGGCTAACCCTCCTGCTGTGGTGGTACCGTGCTGCTCTCTACAAGTGGAAGATGTTGCTTGTGCCAGCACCAGCAGCTACTTGACCTCTATGAGGCTAACCCTCCTGCTGTGGTGGTACCGTGCTGCTCTCTACAAGTGGAAGATGTTGCTTGTGCCAGCACCAGCAGCTACTTGACCTCTATGAGGCTAACACTCCTGCTGTGGTGGTACCGTGCTGCTCTATAGATACAAGTGGAAGATGTTGCTTGTGCCAGCACCAGCAGCTACTTGACCTCTATGAGGCTAACCCTCCTGCTGTGGTGGTACCGTGCTGCTCTATAGATACAAGTGGAAGATGTTGCTTGTGCCAGCACCAGCAGCTACTTGACCTCTATGAGGCTAACACTCCTGCTGTGGTGGTACCGTGCTGCTCTAGACAAGTGGAAGATGTTGCTTGTGCCAGCACCAGCAGCTACTTGACCTCTATGAGGCTAACCCTCCTGCTGTGGTGGTACCGTGCTGCTCTAGACAAGTGGAAGATGTTGCTTGTGCCAGCACCAGCAGCTACTTGACCTCTATGAGGCTAACCCTCCTGCTGTGGTGGTACCGTGCTGCTCTATAGATACAAGTGGAAGATGTTGCTTGTGCCAGCACCAGCAGCTACTTGACCTCTATGAGGCTAACCCTCCTGCTGTGGTGGTACCGTGCTGCTCTAGACAAGTGGAAGATGTTGCTTGTGCCAGCACCAGCAGCTACTTGACCTCTATGAGGCTAACCCTCCTGCTGTGGTGGTACCGTGCTGCTCTAGACAAGTGGAAGATGTTGCTTGTGCCAGCACCAGCAATCGTATCAACATCATTGAAGAACGTTTTACACATGACAGACGTTGAGTGTTTCATGGCTTGCACGAGGGTCTCGATCAGAGAGAACAGGATATGGCTAGAGAGAGAGAGAGAGAGAGAGAGAGAGAGAGAGAGAGAGAGAGAGAGAGAGAGAGAGAGAGAGAGAGGAGTAGGAGGTTCAACCTTGCAACACTTCACAGTAAAATGGGAAGTCACTGAGGTATAAAAGCTCACATTTCCGCTGCCCACTATCAAGTTCAACGCTGTTGTTACTCGGGGCTTATTCCGAGCTTCTCTAGCTCTGCCGCTGATGCCCGTTGTAAACAGATTCCTAGAGACAAGCTGTCTCTCCACCGTAAACTTACATCATCTGTAACAATACCATCGACACCAGCGATAAAAACAGCTCGTCTCGCAAGATTCACACAGTGGGAGCTGTCCGTTTTTCTTGACAATTTCCATGTATTCGCGACAAAAAAATATCCAAGCAGGTATCAATTATTGCGTGTCCTCTTACACAGTTGCCGTGTTTGAAATGTTTAGAAATCGCTTCCCGAGCATTGTTACCACGAGAGAGAGAGAGAGAGAGAGAGAGAGAGAGAGAGAGAGAGAGAGAGAGAGAGAGAGAGAGAGAGTGTGTGTGTGTCCAGTTCTCAGGAGTACCCGGTATTGATGTTTCCCCCCAGGCCTGTGATTTCAAGACGGTCACAAACCGAACGAGTCCTGTATTGAGGTAACATTACCGGCAGCCTTGCCTGGCGCCACCAACAGACTTATACTAGTCAGAGGGGGCCTCACCTCCCCAACCCGCTGTTTACTGTTCGCCTGGTGTCACTGACCCTGTGCCTGTCACGAGCAACATGTGTCAATCTGAGACCAGACCAGAACAGGCCCACGGCTGATAACAGCTGACC
Source organism: Elysia crispata (assembly GCA_033675545.1). NCBI lineage: Eukaryota > Metazoa > Mollusca > Gastropoda > Plakobranchidae > Elysia > Elysia crispata. The sequence continues at coordinate 117,666 of JAWDGP010002355.1, forward strand.
CCGATATCATCCAGCCCGAATTCGGATTCGAACATGGAACTTTCGGGTTGACAATCCAACGCGCTACCAGCTGAACTTGACTCCCACCCAATGAACCCTCAACACTTTCACCACAAGCCTAGACACAGTCAGTTGGTCATCAAATTTCGGGGTATCGGGTTTGACAATCTATCACTCTATTTGAACTATGGGAGTGACCTTAAAGTTTGTTATGAGCAAAAACAAAAATTGTTCGCATACAAAGTAGGGCTACCACCACAAGACTGCAGATCATCGATACCCTTCTGGGGAGGGGAGGGGCACGGCCAAGGGGGCAACGAACCACCAGTACAGACTTTGTTTTTCTTGTGTTTTTTTTTTTTTAACGATAATTTACAAATCCTGCCAGTCACAGTGTAGTACATAGTGTCTCTTATAACGTTACACTTTGTCAATCTCTCGAGAAAAAGGGACCCGTTTCATCTGCCTCTCAGTGGGTACTGACTCATCCCAAAGTTCACTTGATGACTAGATGTTTCGGTGTTTTAGTTTGAAGGGAGCAACCAATTCTCCTCCCATCAGATTAGGTTACCCTTAATCCGTGTAACTGAGTGATGATCCCACTCCCCCCAAGCAGCTCACGGCTGTGTGGCCCCTACAGCTCTCGGTTTACTGATGCGTGCAGTCTGAACAAAATATGATAGCACAGCTAGGAAGATACACTCGATCGTCAAAGTTTAGGACAGTTGACTCGGGTGGGTCTCTAGCTTTCGACAGCCTCATCCAAAACTTAGGTCTATAGGTCTGGTCCAATAGACTGTCAATCGCATGGTGCAGAAAAATGTAATTGATTGATTGATTATTGTTATTATTGTTGTTGTTGTTGTTGTTGTTGTTGTTGTTGTTGTTGTTGTTGTTGTTGTTGTTGTTGTTGTTGTTGTTATTATTATTATTATTATTATTATTATTATTATCATCAGCAGTATCATGTTTTGCTGTTTTGTTTTGTTTTTTTTTTTTTTGTTTTTTTTTGCTTCATAGCTGAGTGACATCACATATTCAAAATGGGAATCCCTAAACCTTCCTAAATGTTGTGGTATTACACACACACACACTCTCTCTCTCTCTCTCTCTCTCTCTCTCTCTCTCTCTCTCTCTCTCTCTCTCTCTCTCTCTCTCCCAATGACCAGACCTAGCTAGCTAGGTAAAGTGCTTCAAGCTGCCCCCATAATCGGGAAATTCCCTTCTGCGTGACGGCGTGAACTCAAAGGACGCTGCGACAGCTGAGGCTGAGGCGAGGGCCTTGTGTCACATAGCGTTGGGAGGGGGAGAAACACAACTCTTGTAGGATAAATGGGAGAGAGAGGAGGGTATGAAGTAGGTCACGTGATATTTGTTAAGACCATTCAATACACATATATATATTTTAAATTCCTTTCTGGGTCCAACATTAGTTAATGGGGAAAATTTGTTTTATTTATGATGAGGTATGGCGGTCGTGAGAAAGAGACGATATTGATAATGTGCTGTAGTGAGAGAGACAGAGAGAGAGAGAGAGAGAGAGAGAGAGGGAGGGGGAGAGAGAGAGAGGGAGGGAGAGAGAGAGAGAGAGAGAGAGAGAGAGAGAGAGAGAGAGAGAAGAAAACTAAAGTGCATATGACCTGGTGGGTGAGATACAAATCACTCTTGAAAAGAAATTGCACACACACACAAAAATTCTATTTATGAAAACAGCTTCCATCAGTGTGCTGCTAGCGTGACTTCAAGTTATACTAAAGAATTTTTTTCTATCTTCACTTTTTTTTTAAATTAATGCACTGGCTTTTGTTTTGTTTTGTTTTTCCCTTCACCATTTCAGCGTGTATGAGAGTTGTGTGTCCTGTCTGCTAGGGTGTGAAACCCCCCCCCCCCCCCCCCCGTTCCTCTACACATACCGGGGTATGTGATGCACGGCAAGCCCGCGGTGAGCAGACTACAATAGACGGTACCGGGGGGGGGGGGGGGGGAAGCAGCAGGTGTGCGGCTAGTGCACAGCACAGGAAGAGGACTTCATGCACGTGCACGAATGGGGTGAGCGATGCCTTCGGTGGAGATCAATCAGTAATTGAGGCGGAGAAAATAATAATAATAATAATAAAAAACAAAACGAATAAGGGGTGGGATGGGAGCGAGCAGGTGAAAAAGATGTTTGTGAGTTTGATTGTTTCTTGCTTTTGTGCTTCTCCTTTTTTGAGGTGAATTTGAATGTGCTCTTAAAGCGTGAAGCTGGGAAATAAGCGAGAGGGGGTTAGAGAACATGAAGCTAAACTGATGGTGAAAAATAGACAGAGAGAGAGAGAAGGGGGAGGGGGGCTGGAGAGAAAGATCTTTCAACAAAGCGGAGAAATATAGTATGAAAGAAAAAAAAACGAATGTAAAAAAAACCTGTGGCGCGAGATATCGAGAGAGAGAGATGGATAGAGATCGAGAGGGAGAGAGAGAGGGAGGGAGAGGGAGGGAGAGAGAGAGGGAGGGAGAGGGAGGGAGAGAGAGAGGTAGAGATCGAGAGGTAGAAAGAGCACTCAGCAATCTAATCAAAGAATCATTCTCGAGAGAAATTGCGGGGGAGAAAGAACCATTCCTACCCGGGACGCGTCGACCAGACGCTAATCAATTCCGGCCCTCACGAAAACAAAACTTGAAAAAAAGAAAAGAAAAGTGTTTAGCGATCAATCAAGACGTACTATACACTAAGAGTAAAAAAAAAAAAAAAGAAAGAAAAGAAAAGTGTTTAGCGATCAATCAAGACGTACTATACACTAAGAGTAAAAAAAAAAAAAAAAAGAAAGATTCAGAGGTTAAAATGAAAAAAAAAAAACAATTTAGAATATTATCCCACATGACAGCTGAAATGATCCGACCAGCCAATCACAACTTGCCTAGATCTAGAGGTTAATCTACATTAACTATCCCCCCTCCCCCCCAAACCTCTCAGACTTATTGAATGAAGCCGCCCGTTTCGAACTGGGTCCCGCTCACACCGACTCCCGGCCTGGTGGTGACACAATCATTAATGTAGGATAACCTACCTTAATTACCCCCCCCCCCTCCCCGCAAACTCTCAACACTTATTAAATAAGTCACAGGTTCCAACCAGCCTGGCGGTGACACAATCACCTGGACCAGCCAATCACAACTTGCCTAGATCTAGAGGTTAATCTACATTAACTATCCCCCCCCCCCCAAACCTCTCAGACTTATTGAATGAAGCCGCCCGTTTCGAACTGGGTCCCGCTCACATCGACTCCCGGCCTGGTGGTGACACAATCATTAATGTAGGATAACCTACCTTAATTACCCCCCCCCCCCCAAACTCTCAACACTTATTGAATAAGTCGCAGGTTCCAACCGGCCTGGCGGTGACACAATCACCTGAACCAGCCAATCACAACTTGCCCTGAACAAGAGGATAACCTACCTTAATTATCCCCCCCCCCTCCCCCCAAACTCTCAACACTTATTGAATAAGTCGCAGGTTCCAACCGGCCTGGCGGTGACACAATCACCTGAACCAGCCAATCACAACTTGCCCTGAACAAGAGGATAACCTACCTTAATTACCCCCCCCCTCCCAAACTCTCAACACTTATTGAATAAGTCGCAGGTTCCAACCAGCCTGGCGGTGACACAATCACCTGGACCAGCCAATCACAACTTGCCCTGAACAAGAGGATAACCTACATTAATTACCCCCCCCCCCCTTCCCCCCAAACTCTCAACACTTATGGAATAAGTCGCAGGTTCCAACCGGCCTGGCGGTGACACAATCACCTGGACCAGCCAATCATAAGTTGCCCTGAACAAGAGGATAACCTACATTGATTACCCCCACACCCCCCAAACTCTCGAAACTTATTGAATAAGTCGCAGGTTCCAACCGGCCTGGCGGTGACACAATCACCTGGACCAGCCAATCATAAGTTGCCCTGAACAAGAGGATAACCTACATTGATTACCCCCACACCCCCCAAACTCTCGAAACTTATTGAATAAGTCGCAGGTTCCAACCGGCCTGGCGGTGACACAATCACCTGGACCAGCCACTCACGTGAACTCCTCAGGTGGTTCCAAACCGCTGACGTCCACAAGCTGAATACCTCACAGTGTAGACGCCGTCGCCGCCGTCAGAACTAAGTTTGGTTTTTGTTTTTTTTTTATACGAAAAAATTCTCTGCTGCCTCCCACCTGCACTACTCGGGGGGGGGGGGGGGTTCAAAGTTTCCAACAGGCGTCTGTGGGGGGATGGAAAGAGGAAACCAGAAGCTGCAGGTGGTCGGGGTCGATCGATAAATAAACACATTGTTGCATACACTGACACTTCAAGCCTTTGGAAGACCGTTTATGGTAGAATGGGTTGCGTGGCATTACGCGCGACATCAATCATCTTTACAGTTATACAATGCTGCCTCCAGAAGTTGATTTACACGTACCAATTTTTAAACAATTTTTTGGGCCTTTTTTTTCGTGGCGGCAAAGGAACAAAATCGCTGGAAGACATGCAAAATAATGTGAAATTAATTTGAAAATATTGTCCTTCCACTGCTGCCTCTTGACCTCCAACCTCGGTTCTGATTGGCTGCTCTCAGTGTTTCGCCTGGAGCCGACGCGACACAGTCACACTGGAAAATCTTAAAACACGTTATAATTCATACTTAAAGTGCCAAATATAGAATTATAAAATATAACATTATAACCAGCCCAACCCACCATTTACGGTACGATGATCTCAGCGTCGTATTATGTTTTGCGGATCAACCACATCGTGGGGGAAGAGAGGGAGCGAGAGAGAGGTAGAAAGAGAGAGGGAGAGAGAGTAAGAGAGGTAGATAGATAGAGAGAGATATCAGTTTGCCGTTACTATTTATTTTGTTTCACCACAGACATGCACAAAATGAAATCGGCGAAACGCTCCTGCACACAGCCACAAGGTCATCTCGTACTTCTAGAAGCAAGCCCAGGTCAGGGAAGCCAACTGGAAACGCGTGGGCGTATAGCGTACGGCCCCCTAACTCCTCTATCAATGATGAGAAAACCGCGGTTTAAAAAAATATTTAGAGCCAAACGTTGTTAAAATAAAAAATTAATAAAAAAAAGGTCAAAGGGCGAAAGTGCTAACTTGTTATTTGATCAACAAGATTTGGCGGCGAGGCTAGCGCTCTACCCACTGACCCAACTGGTAAAACACAAAACTTTGACCACGGCCGAACAAAAGACGTTACTGGAAATACAGCCTTCAGACAAACAGCCCTGACTCTAATATCTCGATTCTATGGTGAGAGGGGAGTGGGGGGTATAATCTGAGAAAGTAGAGCGTTTAGATAAACAGCCCTGACTCTAATATCTCGATTCTATGGCGGGGGGGGGGGGGAGAGAGAGAGAGAGAGAGAGAGAGAGAGAGAGAGAGAGAGAGAGAGAGAGAGAAAGAGAGAGAGAGCGCTGACTTTAATAAGGAGAGGGATAATCCGGGAACTCGACCAGTCAACCCGGCAACGCTCGGGAAAACCCGAACCTCCAGGCCTGGAGCCCAGAGAAGCATAGGCTGATGTCCTACCTGAAACTTTTCTAACAGCTATTTGCGTATTTTAACGACGGATGCATTCCCCCCCCCCCCCCTTTTTTTTTTCCGCCCCTCTTTCTGGTTTCTCTTAACTTCTTGCTCGTGGCGTTTTTGTAGTGTTCCAATGTTTATCTATCTAAGTGACGATTATGCAATATTCTGGGTTCTGAGTAAAGATTGATATGAAAACTTTAGGGCAAGTTGGACAGAGGAACTCCGAATCCAGTGTCGCTCTTTACGGAATCCGCAAGAATATTGAATGAAAAGCTCACTTTACCACCATCGTCAGATAGAAAAAAAATCTCTCCCTCCCCCCCCCCCCCCCTTCCTCCTACCTCCATCCTATAGGCCTAACCACCCAATGCAAAATTTAATGGGAGTTGTCGCCACTTGAACCCGTGCTGGAGGATTGGAAAAGTCAAACAAGACGAGACAGAAAATATACACAAGAACATCCCTGCTTTATTCTAGATTGTCAGAATAACATTTCATAAAATATATACACAAGAACATCCCTGCTTTATTCTAGATTGTCAGAATAACATTTCATAAAATATATACACAAGAACATCCCTGCTTTATTCTAGATTGTCAGAATAACATTTCATAAAATCTACAAAAGGAAAAGGAGGGAAACAAGACAAATAACTACCGGCCGGCTTCAGGCAAGATAGATATAGAGATAGAAAGATAGATAGGTAGGTAGGTAGGTAGGTATGTAGATATATAGATAGATAGATAGATAGATAGATAGGTAGGTAGATATATAGATAGATAGATAGATAGGTAGGTAGGTAGATATATAGATACATAGACAGATAGATATAGATAGATAGATAGATAGATAGATAGATAGATAGATAGATAGATAGATAGATAGATAGATAGATAGATAGATAGATAGATAGATAGATAGATAGATCTCTATTGACTCCTACTTCCGTACTAGGTTAGTGGAGCGACGGGTCTACGACACTCGGGAATGAACATCATTTTGTATTGAGATATTCTGGGTTCGTTTGGCAGGAAAGGATGGAAAATTTTGGTACAGGCGTTGGTGTTACAAGTACAAGTACGAGAGAGAGAGAGAGAGAGAGAGAGAGAGAGAGAGAGAGAGAGAGAGAGAGAGAGAGAGAGAGAGAGAGAGAGAGAGAATATCCACGAAAAAGCGAAATTTTATAAATCTTAGAAATACAAAGTGTTTCTTAATGCCCCAATTGTTTGTTTTGTTTTTTTTTGACAGTTCTCAACCAGGCGAGGTAGGGTTGGATTAGTCAGGCTTTAGTTCCAAGTTACTGAGAGGCTAGACCGTAGAAGTCTCTGCTAATTGTTAAAGCAAGCTCTCCTAAACAAAAACGGTTCATTAGTCCAAATCTAAATGCCATACATGTACTCCATAGAATCTACATTTCTGACAAAGACTGAAGTGTAGGGTTGAAATCACCAATAGAAAAATTGTTTAAACGAAAAGCAATTTTAAGAACAACCATACAAGACCAAAGAGCTCTTACTACTTCTATCTGCTTTCCCAACGGTGAGTCTATCCCAGAGTCAGGTGATGCCTCAGTGATGCTCGTGGTCCAGACTGTCTCTAAACTTCCTGTCTGGTCCCGGACATCCATCCCGGCAGACACGGCAGACACGGCTACCGAACCCGACCCGGCCCCGGACACAGCTTGACCTGTCCTCCTTGAGGCAGCAGAGCCACGCCGCAGCCCAACGTTCGGCTCGAAATCTGAACCTAGATCGACGTGTCTGCGCTTGGAACTGGAAGAACCGGGAATATCCCAGTTCTTTGAGGTGCGCGCCGGGAAGTCGTCGGGAAAATCTGCTGCATCCTCTCCAACGACTCCATCAGGGGTATCAGCCATCAGCGGAGAGCTGCTGAAGTCTATGGCCTCCTCCCACGGTGATGGAGACAAGCTGCCTCTACTGCTGCTGCTGGAATTGCTGGAGCTGACTCCGCTAAACAGAGACATCATGTCGACGTCCATGAGACTGCCAGAACTGTCGCTCAACTCCAGCCCAAACCCGCTGTCCGGGCAGGCGGGAGTTCCGCTCATGTCATACTCATCATCGCTTGCGCAGCCAGAGAGAACCCGCTCACGGTGGTGAAGTTTGTCCAATCTCCCAGCCGGAATGTCGTGAGAGTTGGGAGTATCAGAACCCTCAGCTCGCGATAAAGTCGTGTTACTTCTTCCTGTAAAAGACACGGTGTTGAGATTTGGGTCGCATCTGAGGTGAACATTCTCTTCGTCAATCTCATCATCCGAGAGCAAAACCTCCAAACGCGACTTGCGACATCTGGGCGGGGTGGAGAAGGATGAGTTGGCCTTTGTTGTGGTGGGGGGTCCAGGTTGGGAGGAATACCCAGAAGTCCTTCTGTGGCTACTATTGACATTGATAACACCAACACTGACCAAGTCAGACCTAGTGATCTTGTTCGCACACGTTCGCTCGGACGAGGAAGCGACAGATGAGGTGACGTGTTTGAAATCTTTCAGTAAATTCCTGCTGGCGGTGGAGACTCTGACGGAGCGGCTAGCTGGGCGTGGTTCGGGAGGGTTCGATCTGCTCACAACAGTGACACCCGCGGAAGATGACCGGCTGGACCTGGCCAGGATATGAACCCGTGGTCTCGGCAGTGTGAGGCGAGGGTCGAGCCTCGTGTCACCGCCAGCAGCAGAGTCTGGTTGATGATTACTGACTGCGTGAGATGGTTTACTCTCCATCTTGTTCGTTCTACACAGAAGTCAGTCCGGTACCTCTTAGCCACCAAAACTTGGCCATATATAGGGGTCTATGATATATCAAAATTATTACAACGTTCGCTAAACAATTCACAGCTATGAAAACTAAAAACCAACGATGTGATCATGAGCAATAAGTTGATGAATCGCAAATTTAGCACGAGAAAAGTAGTCAGTGTGAACAGCCGGGTTAGATTGGAGGATCAAGCTTCAGCGAATAGTTTAACCTCTTCGGCCGACCCACGACACTGAACACAGAGGAGGTTTCACTCTACTAACAAAATACTTCCAATACACAAGTGCACCATATACTACCATAAATGTCAAGAACTTCTTGGTGTAAAATGACACCTCATATTGACGTGCGAACAACTTCTTAGCCTCTCGGTGAAGAGAAAAAGATCCGGTTTCTAAGATATAAGAGCGGTTGATCTAAACACTACAACTGTTCCAGCACAATATTTCTACCTCTATTTCCCACAAACGCTGCCTTTTAAAAATGCACACATTGCAGATAGACCTAGTGGCAGGGTGACAAACAAGTGTTGGTTGCTAATTCCGGAGGTGTCTGTCCCCTGCACAAGACAAGAGAAGTGAGTTTCCTCTGACAGGGACATGCAGCTAGGATGGAGCACGGACAAGCACAGAATGAGATGCTGCAAGATAATACCGTTAGATCTGGTGTTGGCCAGAACCACCACTCTCTCTCTCTCTCTCTCTGACCCATGCCTTGCTCTCTCAGTCTTCTTCTGCTTGGTCGCCAGTATCACATGGTCAAAGTAGCTCACACAAACACACGGACATACACACGCGCACACACCCATACACACACAGAGGCGACCCGACCTAGTACAACAGCATCTGGCTTGATTGAATGGCCTGACCCAAACAACCACAAAAGGCCCGTCTTCTCTTCAAGACATCACTAAACTCTGGGTGTGTGGGAGCAGGGGTGAAGTGGGTTGGTTGACCCGTACAGGGCCAGGCTATGCTACCGTTATGGTACTAGTACCGACAGTCAGCGCCACTGCTGGGCCGTACGCCTGTACTAGTAGAGAAGCTCTTTAGTACTTAGAGGGCTTGACAAGGGTTTCTGTTACGGCAGGTACAATAACAGCAACACCAGAGCGTGAGATCGGAGGGCGGCGCGGCGGAGACTACTGAAACAGGCGGCACAATCTTGGCCAAACTGTTTCCGTTGGAGAGAGAGAGAGAGAGAGAGAGAGAGAGAGAGAGAGAGAGAGAGAGAGAGAGAGAGAGAGAGAGAGAGAGAGAGAGAGAGAGAGAGAGTGGATGGATAACAACCGTGGTCGTGTTTTGTGTGGGATTGAAAAAAAAAAAAAAGGCGATTCAGCGCGTGTTGTTAGGGCCGATCTAAAACCATATCATCTGTACGAGTGATACCACGAGAAAGAAGTCAGGTAGTTCCACCCACCCACACAGACTAGGAAACAAACCGTTGGAGACGGAAGAACTCCACTGACTCTTGACGCCAGAAGTTACAAGTCACTCACTTGTATACCATTTCGACGTCTCTGAAGCCAGTCTGAGAATCTGCTACAGTGACGAGCGTTGAGAACCAAGTCACAAGTCATTAACCCCCATATCACATACACATAATACATACACAAGATGTCGCAGGGTACCGTCATAATGTCGCCAGACTCTAACCAAGCTGCCGGAGACAAGACTGTGACAAGTGACCTTTTCATGCCACAAACAAGCGGGCAGCACGCGACTCAAATACCTCAAGCCGGAAAGACGTGACCTTAGAATTACTGTAATTATCACTATAAGTTTAAAACTCTACCCACCTCCACCCTCTCCTTCTCCACCAAGGAAAAAGAATCCTAATTTGTCGAGGTTTTTTTATTAAAGCTTGAGTCAGAAGTTAGAAATAGTCAATTTAAATAAATAAATAAATTACAAAAAAAAAAAAAAAAAAAAACTTGTCAAGTCGTGCTTGTTCCTTCAAACTTAAAACATAGTGAGAGACAGAAGTTGGCCAATGCCGACAAGCACTGGTGGGTTTTTTAAGATAAGATAAGCTTTACTTTTCTTGTCCTTCATAGGCACATTGTGCTGGTTATAGTGCGACCAAGTGACATCTCTCGCACTGAGCTCTGAGGAACATCTTAATCTTCTAAACGCTCAGTGAAATGGAGACATCCCTCTTGTGGTTTACAAAATACCAAACAAGCTGAATTAATATTGATACAGATTACAAGAGGTTTAGCAAGGAGGGGAGAGAAAATGTAACAACGAAATGTACCATGCTTGCAAGGAATTTCGATCACGTGAAGAAAATGTCCATTGTTTCTGCACAGAAAGCTCTTGAATCCATAATTATAAATTATCTGTCTTAAGAGTCTCAAGCACACCTCTAAACCTTTGAAGCTGAGACTAAGCCTGTGTTGAAGTCTAGCATTATCTATTGACCTCGCCTCTAACAGGCCGTTCGGTGAATAATATTATCTAGAAATTAGGTCAAGTCTACACAGTGTCATATAGACGATACTGCGGTGACCTTCAACAGGTGACGACAAAGCCACTGTTTCCTACAACAGCCTTATACTGTAAACAAGGCGACGATGAGAGCCCTAGCAGACGACGGTATACGACCCCCGTCCCCTGACAAACCAGGGCGAGAGGAGAAACCGTGAACCACCGTGGCAGACGCAGCAGCAGCTGTTAAGCGTCTTCCTGGGGCTGTGCTCCAATGAAAATCTCAGGTCTCCAACCAGGTCACGTAACGACCCAATGCTCTTGAGGTGTAGAATCTTACCCCCCCCCCCCCCCCCAAACATTAATCGCCCCCAGGTCTGCATTCTTTTTTTCTTTTTCAATTCCTTGGGTTTCATATGTTTCATTTCATTGCTAAAATCTTTAGACCTACTTGTGTGGTTTTTTTTTTTTCCCCCTTTTGAACACTCTCTCTCCACTCACATGCACCCACGAATATACAATTCTGAACTAGGTAAACTGGAAACGGTATTTCAAGAGCCAGGGCGGTGTTAGCATCTGCTGGGCTTGGAGCAAAGCACTCAGAAGAGTTCAAAATACAGTTCAGCTTGAGGCAGCTCTGCTCCACTAATTTACCATTCAGTGCATTGCCTGGCAAGCATGTTCACTTAGAGAGATTTTTCATTGCCCATATATAAAGGAATAAACTCATTTGATGTGTCTGTGTGTGTGAGAAATAGAAAGAGAGAGAGAGAGAGAGAGAGAGAGAGAGAGAGAGAGAGAGAGAGAGAGAGTAAAACCAAGAAGAAGATGTGTTATGAAAGGCAATGATAGTGTAAAATAAAACATTTTAAAAAAGACAGATGTTTTTTTGGTCAACCAAAATACCAAAACAGGCTACCTTTCTACTATCTATTGGGGAGCTCAAACATACAAATCCAAGTTCTTAAAGGAGTAGAGTATGACTGAGTTTACAATGCTGTCCATAGGAAACAGGTGAGTGGTGTGTAGAATACCCTGTAATTTTCTGCCAAGTCCTGAAACCAGAAAGTTTGCCTTGCTGGGTCACTTCTAAACTCATAAAGCGTTTTCCCCTGAGGCTCATTTTCCTTTCAATGAGAACCAGGGAAAAAAAACATGCCAATTCACACTTGACAGGGAAAAAAATAAAGACTTGGATGTTGTTATTCTTCGTGATCGTACTTGTGTATTTTTGGACTTTTTTTTTTCCAGTTTTGTTTAGTATAACTTAAATATTTTTTTTTCCGCCATGCAAAATTCTTGTCTCCACCACAATTAAGACCATATCACTTTTGTACAAGCTCCAACGAATTTGTGATTGAAAGGGTTAGGCTAAGCACTCTCTGATCAAGCGCTGAAACTGAAAGACACCACTGGACATCTGTCATTGAACAGGCACCACAGCTGAGACATTTAATGAAAGTGTGTCAATGACCTGACCAGATTGGAAGTTTTCAGAGGGTCACTAGTTTCCGTGAATGAAATTGTGACTTTCACCCTTTCTCTGCCACTCAAGTGAGGAGGGATGTTGGCGGTGGTGTTTTTTTTTTTTTCTTGGTTTCGATTCCTCCGTAAAATTCTGATTGCTATAAAAGAGGAATTTCAGAAAATGACCCCCAGATTTTGTACTTTCATAATTATGGAATCACATATATTTTACATTGGGAAAAAAATTTGAAAAGAGACTTTGTATTTTGAAATTCATACATTTGAAAAAAAAAAAATACAAAATATTAAGGCTAAAGAATAACAAAAAAATTTTTTTTTCCAAACTTGATCCATGTGTTTAACACCCGCAACTTTTCCCTTCTCTCAAGGCAGTTGCCTCAGAGACCCGCTCCAAGCATAGAATATACCCTGCCTTATATAAGTTATAATAACCTTTTTTCAAATGGTTAAAGTACGTGCTCTACATGTACACTAACACTGCAAATTTAAGGGCTATCTCATTAGTACCACTACATTTGCCAACAGATTCTTTTAGAAAATATTTTGTAGACTAAGTTAAACATTGTTTGAAAAAAAAAAAAAAACAAGTTTTTTCCGAAGAATTAGAGTGGGAGAGAAAAGAAAAGAATTTGAAGAATGGATCAGAGGGAAAAATTTGAAGAATGGATCAGAGAGAAAAATTTGAAGAATGGATCAGAGGGAAGAATTTGAAGAATGGATAAGAGGGAAGAATTTGAAGAATGGATCAGGGACAAGAAAAAAACTACATTTAAAAAAATGAATGAAAAGAAACCTCTTGCAATGCCTCTAGACATCTTTACAATGATCATCAACATTCCCCTGTACCACATCAGGCAGTACACAGTTGTGCCATAAGCAATACTCTATTAAAAGTCCTGTTGTTTCAAACAGTACCCTGAACAACTGCCCCATATAGAACATTTTGAAAATGTAGAAGAAAGAAAATTTATTAACAACAATAAAAAAAAAAAAAAAACACAAAAAGAAGTTCAAGGTTAAATAGTAACAAGGTAGTAAAGAAAAGAAAAAAGTTCAGACAGTTGTCCCGCTAAAAAGATTTGACATCATACAGTGCTGTAAATGTCCCGCTAAAAAGATTTGACATCATACAGTGCTGTAAATGTCCCGCTAAAAAGATTTGACTTCATACACTGCTGTAAATGTCCCGCTAAAAAGATTTGACTTCATACACTGCTGTAAATGTCCCGCTAAAAGATTTGGCTTCATACACTGCTGTAAATGTCCCGCTAAAAAAATTTGACTTCATACACTGCTGTAAATGTCCCGCTAAAAGATTTGGCTTCATACACTGCTGTAAATGTCCCGCTAAAAAGATTTGACTTCATACACTGCTGTAAATGTCCCGCTAAAAGATTTGGCTTCATACACTGCTGTACTTACATCTTTTGCTACAGAATCCAAGCCGGAATTCTTGAAAAACTGGAGGAATTCGTGGTTGCTCTCACCAGTATTTGATTTAGAGGGGGTCACAGGAGTCACATGGATGGGGCTGCCTTGGCCTACGAGAAGATAAGAGTAAAAAGTGTCACAGGAGGGAACAAACAACTTCACAAATCAAGGCGACTGGCTTTACACAATAAAGTGCTTGTGAGTCAGGAATGGATAAACAGATCAAACATTTATCTTCATACTCTATGATTCTTCAAAACAAAATAAAATTAGGAGCAAGAAATAAAGATGCAGATACAATTACTAAAAACGATCTCCATGTTCCAAAATATTTAAAAAAAAAAAAAAAAAAAAAGATTCATGCATTTCACCAAGCAAATTGAAAACCCAGTCAACCATATCCATTTAAAAGTATCTTTCACATGTGAAGTTAAATAAGGCTTTGATCATTTAACTGTAATAACACTTCAAAAGTCTTTGCCAAGAAGCAACACAAGGAAGACTGTTTAAAATGCTAATTCAAATTAGATTCTGGAGCTAAACCAATGGATGTTTCAATTGATGATGAACTTTTTGACTCATTGTCAAATCTGAGAGTCCTTCCACAGTACAAGCATGTCTGTTTCTCTAATACATTGACCGATAAAACTTCAAATAAATCTTAAAAAAGGGGGCTAAAATCCAACAACCTACAGAGATTTTCAAAAAAAAAGGCAAGATAGAATCTCTGTTTCTTCAAAAATTTGAACTTATTAGTTCAGAGAAATGGATCTGTGCATTTCGCCAAGAGCAGTACTGTTTTGTTGCATGCAGACGTCAAGATTTTTTGCCCTAAATTACTTAGGAAATAGGATATAATTGAGCCCTTACATCATGGTCAGCATAAAACTGACCAGCTGAGCCTCTGGAACAAACAAAGCTAAGATTTACAACACCACAGATCTAACTATCACAGAAATACTTTTTGGCACAGAATGTGAGCTTTAAGAAGATCAAACAAACATCATAAAATCAAAGCAAAGTGTCAAGATCTCAGGTTTAGCAAACTTTGTTGGGAATGAAATATTAAGCATGAATCTCGAATTGGAAGCTTCATAACATCTGATCTACTGTCATAATAGGTTTGAGAATGTGCCCAGGTTAGTAATTAACTTTTAAGACACTCAACCTTAAGTTAAGTTGATTGGAATATTGAGAGCTGAAATTTCTCAAAAAGTTTTTGCAGATCTCATATAAAAAAAAAATTTCTTATAACAATAATAAAGCCAAAAAGAATGAAAATAATAATTCATAATATGTTTAAAACATGCAATCCCTATTTAAAAGCAGAAATCTCATTCTTGTTCACGGACAATGAGAAATAACTTCTGTAGGACAATTTTGTGACTTGTGTCAAGACATGATAATAAGAATAGAATGTAAACTAGACCTGGGATGTCAATTAAAAAAAAACCTATAGAAAACAACTTCTATCTTTTTTTTTCACGTGCCTCTGGAAAATATTTCAAGATCATGACTAGGTCAAAATTTGGGTAGGTGGCTATCCAATTTCAGTACTTATCAACCTTAAAAGTGACACTTTAAAACCAGGAAAGAATGACTAGAGACTTGGGACAAAACTGCGTACATTGATTCTGCTGTGGATATTTACATAGAAATGGCAAGCAAATGTTTCTGCAAAGCATGTTGCTTCTCGGCAACAATTTAATATGCTTTGATTTGTGTCTTTTTCATGCAAATCCTTCATTTTACTTTTAGCTAAATTAAGTAAAAAAATTCATATTGACTGATTAAGTCAAGTTCTTAAAGAGAGTCAAGTGTTGCAATTCAGCCTACTGATGATAAGTATATAAAAACACTTCTCACAAACTAAAATGGTACAAACAGATCAAACAAATGCTTCTTCACTTTACAACACGGATTCCTCTATTTGATATTTCTAAAGGTGAAATCTAATCATATATGACATAATTAAGATCTAAGCCCTATCTTTATGTGCACTCAATGTTTTTTTAGATAGTTTCCTCATCACAATTTCATTTCAATTCTGAGCACTCTGATCAAACAAGTTGTAAATTTAGCTCTATTGCTCTCTTGAAAAGTGGATAAAAATGCAGGAATTTTTTTTAATGACTTTCAAAATGTACAAACATAACATTTCCTGACTCAAAAAAAAAATGGACACCATATTCGGCCTCCTTTCAGTTTCACATCATCAGCAGGATCAATTCTACTTCCGACACTGCACATAAGACATTTAATTTATATCTTCTTGAAAGAAAAAAGTGTTATGAGAAGTTGACACAAGATCCCTCATAAAAAGAATATGTAAATGCTTGACAACTTTTTTTGGTCATGACCTGAGAAGAGAGAAACTAGAACATTTTGTGACAACTTGAACGATCGAAGGAAAACAGCGTGAAAAGGTGTTGGATGAACTACCAAAGTGGCTAAGTATAAGTCAGACAAAAGGAGGATGCACTGAGAGCCACACGGGATAGAGTTGCGTGGAAGGCCATGATTGTCTACACTACAGGACATGGCAATGATAAGTTGATTGATTGATTTCATGTAGATCTTCATTTGTTTGTAACTTTAAGTCTTCTTTTTCTCTACACAAACATAACCTCCATGTCAGGATGATAAAAATTTTTCTGAAATAATTAGCTGTGTCTGAAATCTGATCTTCATCTTAGCCTACCCTAACCCATGATCTACATGACATACATGCAGTCAAGAAAAGATCTAGTGAAATGTAAACAACGCCTAGTGGTGATGTTTGCCATTTGAATTGTATTAACTTCCTTGATAAATGTACATAAATCTAGATCTAGATCTAGATCTAGTAAGAACTGTTAACTAAGTAAACTTTAGGAATGTAAGTAATGTAACAATTTAGATGTAAACCAGTTCTAATACCGTGGAATTCACTTAAACTTTAAAGTAAACATCTTTGACTCAAAGTTGAGGGAAGCTCTTGCTTCAAGTCATCTCTCTTTGTAGGCCTAGGTCGTATTTTGTATTTCTGTATTTTTTTTTTATGACAGGTTAATTCAACTAACTGTTTAATTTAATGTCCTTCGAAAATAATTACTCATGTTGAACCTTTTGGACAAGATTTAGTCTGGGTTGATATTAGATGCCATTTTATTATCTAAGCCTAAATTATAAGCTTTTGTAGGCCTAGATCTAGACTAGATCTAATCACTAGATTCTAGATCTATAATCTGGAATTTAGATCATCTTTGATCTAGATTAGATCGATTTAGCTCTGCAGCAGGCTCTGATCTAGAATCTATTTATAATTAAGTTTTACATTATATGTAAATCAAGGCTAATAGTAAAAATAATTGTTTGTGCTTGAGGAATCAATAGGGGGAAAACGGTCAAGGATAACCAAATAATGTGAAGGCTAAACTCACCATCATCCACCCAAAGTTTCGCTAGGGTGGTATTACGGTTCGCCATCTCCTCTGATACAAAGATTGCCTCTGAGAGGTGGCCTTATCGTAAGGACCTATCGGCGCCTCTTGTGTTTCTTCTTGCATTAAAACAAATTAGACGCAGAAGAAAAAATTCCAAGGCATTCGGTGAATAGTCAATAAATTCCAGGTGATTGGGTCATCAAAATATGGCGTCGGGTCGGATATCCAGTGAACAATAGGCACTTCAGAGGGTATGGAGTTGGAAGGAATCTCAGGACCGAACAAACAGACCTGGCTTTTTCTATGTTTCCCTCTCATACATTTTTGGATAAAAATTGATTCATTATTTGTTTATAGGAGACCATCAATGGATTTCCATCCGTCTAAAACAATACGAGCTTGGCGGCGTCGGCCATTGCTTTAGTGTGATTGGTTTATGGGGTCACATGCAAAGGGTTGCGCATGCGTGTTGGGGGAAAAGGGAGATAAAAGTACTCAACAACCGAGTGTTTCCGAGGGTAAATTGCCCATCGGAATGTTATCAAAAAAGTTGATTGTTTTTATTTTTTAAATTTTTTTTAATTAGTCAATAAAGTTTAGTCCGTCTGTGTCTCAACAAAAATGTTTAAGCTTTCTGAAATGTTTTGATAACCAGATTACTATTTTATTTTCTATAATAATTATGCGCTTGTTCAATCAACAACATCGCAAAGTGTAGGCCTACCGGAAGCTATAACTTTTTTTATCAAAGGAAGGAGTGAAAACTTTTTATCTTCCTCTGTTTAAAAGACCTCACGTTTCTTTATCATTACTTTAAATAATTACATTCGAAAAATAAAAAAAAACCCGGGTGGAGGGGGGTGGGTGGGCAGCCATTAAGTAAATGTAGAAAAAGAAGCAGTAAATTTTTATGCTATAGTTCTACCCAGATTCAAGCTTCAGTTAATTCTTCCATCGAAATGTTTGTTGGAATCCAATAATAATTTGATGAAGGCGTCATGGTCACGTCGTCTTGGAGCTATTCAGCTTCTTTTGAGTACGGTATATGAAAATTGGTGTGTGTGTGTGTGTGTGGGGAGGGGGAAAAAAGGGGGCTGGGGGGGGGGAGGAGGGGGTGAAAAGTGTTGAAGTCAGTATGATCTGTGCTTTGCGAATGTCAAACATCTCAGAAGCTCATTTGCTGCTCTTTGTTGTCTGTTTTTATTCTAATTTCCTCGTCTTTTTTTTTTTTTTTTAACTTTCCTAACTTATTGACTGAGGGAAGAATGCGCATGTGCAGGATTGTCTACTGAAGGGAGGAAGTTGAATTTCCCGTTTTGTTTTTTTAATTTATTTATTTATTTATTTACATTTCGGCTTTTCCTATTTGGTTGAGTGATATCTGGTAACGTGAACTGGTCCTTTAATGTGTATGATGGCGCTGGTAGGTTCTGTATCCCCAATTTCCCACCCCCTCCCCATTATTTTCCTGCTTTGTCCAATTTTGCTCATGAGGGATGATAAAAGATTGATTATAGTTCGCGAACAGAAAGCCTTGACCCTTCATTGTATCCTACTGTGCTAGTTATGGCCATGTACTGATAATGTAGATTTAAAAGTAAGAAATAGTATAACAAAATTACTAGAAAATTTTTAGCATTCGATACAAAATGTGCGAGTAATTGTAGTGTTAGAATAAAATACAGTTTTCAAATGTTCATTTTTGTTCCTGTGTAGATTACATTGTTGTCTTTTCTGGTTGAACGGCGCATTGGGAAGAATGAAATAGTTACATTTTGTGTGTTTTTAATTTTATTGGGGAAGAGAGAGAGAGAGAGAGAGAGAGAGAGAGAGAGAGAGAGAGAGAGAGAGAGAGACAGACAGACAGACAGACAGACAGACAGACAGACACTGAGACAGACAGACAGACAGAGAGAGCGGGAGAGACAAAGGGAGAGATAGATAGATAGAGAGCGACAGAGAGAAATAGAGAGAGTGAGAGAGAGAGAGAGAGAGAGAGAGAGAGAGAGAGAGAGAGAGAGAGAGAGAGAGAGAGAGAGAGAAGATTTTACATAATTGAAGTGAGGCCTCTTAAAGACGTGTATTTTAACATAATAGTGTGAAATTTATGACCTAGTGTAGCTCTATTCATAGGCAAATAGTTAATGTATTGTTGTTCATTTGGTGCGTTCTGGTTCTACGCAATAATCGTAATTCAAGTTAACGTCTTTTTTTTTTTTTTAATTAACTCTAGCCATATCGCATATTAACAAGGGAGCTAATCGGTACAAAATCCTATGATCTGCGGTTTTACCCAGTTCTTTCCTTTGCATTAGAACACTCGCAGAATCGTTGTTATAACTAATATTAGCAACATGAGAAGTACAAAGATAATTTTATATCAGACCTGATCATCATCATCTGTACCACGTTATAATGAGATTCTTCACATCACATTGAACCCGTCGATAAAAATTTTCACCACTCAATGAAATTATTTTGTTTCTATTTTGTCCAATTTTGCTCATAAAGGATGATAAATGATAGATATCAAATAGAAACAGAAAACCTTGGTCCTCCGTTACATTCCAATGTGATTTTTATTAGTTATAGCCATGAACTGATAACGTAGATTTAAAAGAAACAAATATAACAACAACAACAACAACAACAACAACAACAACAACAACAACAACAACAACAACAACAATAACAACAACAACAACAACAACACAAGAAGATTTGTTAGCAACCAATGAATAATGTGCGAGTAATTGTAGTGTTATAATAATGTTACAGTTTTCAACTGTTCGTCTTTCTTCCTGTATAGATTACAATATTGACTTTTTCTGGCTATACGGCGCGTGGAGAACTAAAAACATTTGATGTGGTTTTCATTTACCTTAGTCTGCAGTACAGTTGGTGTTTAGAGAGAGAGAGAGAGAGGGGGGGGGAGATACACACACATACACACACATATATATTTGATCGTTATTCTAGTATTTTGTTACAGTGCTCGACAAAAGGAGCTTAATAAAGATAATAACAAAATCGATTTAGTTATCAGCTATATATATATATATATATATATATATATATATATAGATAGAGAGAGAGAGAGAGAGAGAGAGAGAGAGAGAGAGAGAGAGAGAGAGAGAGAGAGAGAGAGAGAGAGAGAGAGAGAGAGAGAGAGATGGAAGGGGGGAGGGAGGGAGGGAAAATTTTACATAATTGAATTGAAGCTTTTCAAAAACGTGTATTTTCATATAATAATGGGAAATCCATGACTTAGTGTAGATCTATTCACAGCAGCCACACCTCTTAATACACCGCTGTTCGTTTGGTGCATTTTAATTCAACGTAATAATCGCAGTTTAAGTTGACATTTTTTGTTTGTTTGTTGTTTTTCAGTTCTGGCTGTCCTTTGGAACTAACAAGAGAGATAATAGAAAATAGTACAACTTTTTATGGCTTTAAATTTTACCCAGTTCTTTCCCTTGCATTAGGACACTCGCCCTACCAAAAAAAATTGTTTTCTTTTCTGTTTCTACCTGATTCTGTTTTCACCCATCCACCTATCTATCTATATCACTCCAGCTACCTCCCTCTCGCTCTTTCTCTTTGTCTCTCTCTGTCTCTCTTTATGTTTATATATATATATATATATATTAATTTCAGATGTGTTTTTTTTTTTTAACTCCAAACTATAGAGATCCTTATATATCATAACGTCTGTTTTTTTTTCAATAGTATGATAACTGTTATTTAGGAACACATTCTTCCACCTTTTAGTCTTATCACGCATTTCAATTCTCCCTGTTTATATCGTATATATATATATATATATAAATTTGGTCATCTGTAAGTTTTTATCTCTCTTTAGAAGTTTTTGCCCATTCTTTTTCTTTTAAAATCCCGCCTTGGTGTCTTAGCATGTGGTATTCCTCGTAGATGTGAGACCAGGACGTAATAGAATAAAACATCTCAGGCCTGTTGGAGATTTGTTTCAAATACGAACTATGTTACATATAGACTAACATCTTTACATAAGTTTTAAAAAAGTAAGGTATTAGAAAGAAAATAAAACAGCGTTCCTTTTGATAGTTGCTATACCGATTTTCTAATTTCTTTCTTTCTTCCTTTTGTTATTTTCACTTGCTGTCACAGTACTCGGTTTTTTTTTTTAAATCTATTTAGAGTCACTCAGTTACATTTCAGAGCCATGTAAATGGATAAATTGTCGCGAGTAGCAATCGCAATTCGTTTACAATCATATACAATAAGATCCGTCGATTGGTTTGCTGGTTTCAAACAAGTGGGAGAAACATGTCTGATTGGATGTGTTGTAAGACTAATGCAGCAGGAGTCGAGGAGACTCTCGGTATAAAAAGAATGGTATGGGTAAATGGAGTGAGTATGGCGGCTCATGATGGGAGCATATTTGATGGTGACTTCTTAATGGAGACAGGGAATAACAGACAGGTAACCTAAATAATCGCTTGTTCAGTCCAGCAATAGCCATATATGTGAGATTAATCACATTTACTTTAATAACCCTTACATGGTGTAGAATTTGCATATTCAGTCCAGCAATATCCATATAAGTGTGATTAATCACATTCACTGCAATAACCCTTACATGGTGTAGAATTTGCATATTCAGTCCAGCAATATCAATATAAGAGTTATTAATCATATTTACTGCAATAACACTTACATGGTGTAGAATTTGCATGTTCAGTCCAACAATATCCATATAAGAGTTATTAATCACATTTACTGCAATAACCCTTACATGGTGTAGAATTTGCATATTCAGTCCAGCAATATCAATATAAGAGTTATTAATCATATTTACTGCAATAACCCTTACATGATGTAGAATTTGCATGTTCAGTCCAACAATATCCATATAAGTGTGATTAATCACATTTACTGCAATAACCCTTACATGGTGTATAATTAGAGAAACTGGGTCTGCCTAGATCAACGCACATTTCGAAATACGGGAACATGTCTTGTGACTTGGGGTGGAAAATTTTTGCTAAAAAAATATACTATCATCAGAATTGCACATAAGCCTAATAATTATATTTGTGATTTCTTTTTAAAGAAAGCATTCACATTGGGGAGATAGAGAGGTAGAGATATTGAAAGGGAGAGAGAAAGAGGGGAGAAAGAGAGTGGGGGGGTGAGAAGTTAGGGAGAGAGGAGATGAGAGGTAGGGGGAGTATGCAGAAAAAGAAAGGCAGAAAACACAAGTAAACTTGTATAATAATCACCATAAGTGATTAGTACGACACGGGAAGTAACCCCGTGTTATATTACTTTAATGGTGCGATTTTTTTATTTCTACGGTTATGTCCCCTTAAGTTGTCAGGCTTGTTTTCAGGGTATCAAGTGATAACTGAAGTCGTCAAGGATGGTGACTAGCCTGTAAAGATGTTATTTATAGAAAAAGAAGAGGATGGATGGACATAGAGAAGGGCAGGAGGAGGAAGAACAGAATTTTATATAAACAGGGTAGGTCCTCAGTTTTATGCTGAACTAGTAGATTTTTTTTGCTTTATCTGCTCATAGGGCGGCAGTAACTTGTTTGAGAAGCAGAAGGGATACTGCATGTATTCTTGAAGACAGGTTTGTCAAACAATCAAGCAAACATTGGAAAATCTTCAAAGAAATCTAAGTATTTTCTAAATCTAATATTTATCTTAATCTCAACAAACACTATGACGCATTGTCCGAAGGTCACCCTCACCCCGATAACGGCTTTAAGCAAACATCTCTTTCAGTAGTTTTCCGTCATCTGTAGATACTTATGGCGTCATATAAGTTTTCTGACCTAATATTAGGATACTATTGAGTGGGTTTTCGATTTCTAAGTATCATAAGTCCGTTCTTTTTCTGAGCAGGAATGATAGGCTACAAAGATATTCTCCACCAAATTAATTGTGCCCACTTGTAATCTAGTAAAGCATTTAAAGCAAATCCTATGAGCCAGTGTGTATCCTGTCTCAAAGAATTTGTCTGCTATTTTGTCTCCAGATGTTTGATAGTGACTCATGTTAGCAGCCCGTCTTCGTTGTTTTCCATAAACAGCTGAGTGAGCCACGCTGAAGTGATACAGGCAACCTGGACAATCTTCAGTAGCCAGGGCGGAGTGGTTACAGTTTACACAGTTGGAAATGGATGAATTAGTGTACATGTTTCAGCGCGCTATGAAAGCAATTGAAAAAAAAGTTATATATATCATAAATAAATATTACATAAATAATAGCTACAACCACAGCTGGCAAAGGAATGTAGGAAAACTTTCCTTATTGTTGTGTAGAAATAGAACTTCATTTACTATTGTCACCACATAAGAGGGTAAACTGATTTTAACATGTAAGGTTTTTTGTTGTTATTACATTGGAGGATTCTGATTTAGCATAATAAAAGACTATGAAAAAATTACAACATTTTCCCCATTTATTTTGTCGATTGTCGTTACAATGATCGTGTTTAGCTTGCAGCATGCTAAAAATTGTTCTAGTTTCTTATCTGGTTTATATTAAACTACAAAACAATAACAAAAAACAGAGCCAAGGAGAACACAAAGTGCAGCCCTTCAATTTCAGTGTTAGTCTCAACAGCTCCGAACAGATAGACAGATTGTGGTGGTTGTTTTGGAGGTTCGTGTAGCAAGCAAGGCGTATCTATTTCAGGGTGGAACACCTAAAAGATAACAATGCTCGTTTCTATTTGCGTACAGTACGGTTTTCTTCTAACAGGTTCATCCTGACAGATGCTAGTTGGCTGTGCAGTTCTGAAGCAGAAAATGCTGTACTTTTTGTATGTATTTGAGCACTTTGTCCACTCCGTCATACTGACGAGAGAACGAGGCCTGCTTCTTTTTCAAACCTCATCACCTCTTTCTTTTTTTAATGATCAACATCGTTACCATCACCAACATCGTCATCATCATCAAGACCATGATCGCCATCACCACCACTACTCCTACTCCTCCTTCAACTACTACTACTACTACGACTACTACTACTACTACTACTACTACTACTACTACTACTACAACTACTACTAGTACTACTACTACTACTACTACTACTACTACTACTACTACTACTACTACTACTACTACTACTACTACTACTACTACTACTACTACTGCTGCTGCTGCTGCTGCTGCTGCTGCTGCTGCTACTACTGCTACTACTGCTGCTGCTGCTGCTACTATTGCTGCTGCTGCTGCTGCTACTAGTACTACTGCTGCTGCTGCTGCTGCTACTACTGCTGCTGCTGCTGCTTCTGCTACTGCTGCTGCTGCTGCTGCTTCTGCTACTGCTGCTGCTACTACTCTACTGCTACTGCTACTGCTGCTGCTGCTGCTGCTGCTGCTACTGCTGCTGCTACTGCTGCTGCTACTGCTGCTGCTACTGCTGCTGCTGCTGCTGCTGCTGCTGCTGCTGCTGCTGCTGCTACTACTACTACTACTACTACTACTACTACTACTACTACTACTACTACTACTACTACTACTACTACTACTACTACTACTACTACTACTACTACTACTACTAACTACTACTACTACTACTACTACTACTACTACTACTACTACTACTACTCCTACTACTGCTACTACTGCTACTACTGCTACTACTGCTACTACTGCTACTACTGCCACTACTGCTACTGCTACTACTGCTACTACTGCTACTACTGCTACTACTACCACTACTAGGTTCCAATCCAAGCATTCTCTCTTTGTATCGTGGTATAAGAACTAGTCCTTATTTAGATTTGTTTTCCTCCAACTTGAACTATTCGGTGTATCGTAGAGTTTGTTTATGCAGCAGGAGTCGAGGAGACTCTCGGTATAAAAAGAATGGTATGGGTAAATGGAGTGAGTATGGCGGCTCATGATGGGAGCATATTTGATGGTGACTTCTTAATGGAGACAGGGAATAACAGACAGGTAACCTAAATAATCGCTTGTTCAGTCCAGCAATAGCCATATATGTGAGATTAATCACATTTACTTTAATAACACTTACATGGTGTAGAATTTGCATATTCAGTCCAGCAATATCCATATAAGTGTGATTAATCACATTCACTGCAATAACCCTTACATGGTGTAGAATTTGCATATTCAGTCCAGCAATATCAATATAAGAGTTATTAATCATATTTACTGCAATAACCCTTACATGATGTAGAATTTGCATGTTCAGTCCAACAATATCCATATAAGTATGATTAATCACATTTACTGCAATAACCCTTACATGGTGTAGAATTTGCATATTCAGTCCAGCAATATCAATATAAGAGTTATTAATCATATTTACTGCAATAACCCTTACATGATGTAGAATTTGCATGTTCAGTCCAACAATATCCATATAAGTGTGATTAATCACATTTACTGCAATAACCCTTACATGGTGTAGAATTTGCATATTCAGTCCAGCAATATCCATATAAGAGTTATTAATCATATTTACTGCAATAACCCTTACATGATGTAGAATTTGCATGTTCAGTCCAACAATATCCATATAACAGTTATTAATCACATTTACTGCAATAACCCTTACATGATGTAGAATTTGCATGTTCAGTCCAGCAATATCCATATAAGTATGATTAATCACATTTACTGCAATAACCCTTACATGATGTAGAATTTGCATATTCAGTCCAGCAATATCAATATAAGAGTTATTAATCATATTTACTGCAATAACCCTTACATGATGTAGAATTTGCATGTTCAGTCCAACAATATCCATATAAGTATGATTAATCACATTTACTGCAATAACCCTTACATGGTGTAGAATTTGCATATTCAGTCCAGCAATATCCATATAAGAGTTATTAATCATATTTACTGCAATAACCCTTACATGATGTAGAATTTGCATGTTCAGTCCAACAATATCCATATAAGTGTGATTAATCACATTTACTGCAATAACCCTTACATGATGTAGAATTTGCATGTTCAGTCCAGCAATATCCATATAAGTATGATTAATCACATTTACTGCAATAACCCTTACATGATGTAGAATTTGCATATTCAGTCCAGCAATATCCATATAAGAGTTATTAATCATATTTACTGCAATAACCCTTACATGATGTAGAATTTGTATGTTCAGTCCAACAATATCCATATAAGTGTGATTAATCACATTTACTGCAATAACCCTTACATGATGTAGAATTTGTATGTTCAGTCCAACAATATCCATATAAGTGTGATTAATCACATTTACTGCAATAACCCTTACATGGTGTATAATTAGAGAAACTGGGTCTGCCTAGATCAACGCACATTTCGAAATACGGGAACATGTCTTGTGACTTGGGGTGGAAAATTTTTGCTAAAAAAATATACTATCATCAGAATTGCACATAAGCCTAATAATTATATTTGTGATTTCTTTTTAAAGAAAGCATTCACATTGGGGAGATAGAGAGGTAGAGATATTGAAAGGGAGAGAGAAAGAGGGGAGAAAGAGAGTGGGGGGGGGGGGGGGTGAGAAGTTAGGGAGAGAGGAGATGAGAGGTAGGGGGAGTATGCAGAGAAAGAAAGGCAGAAAACATAAGTAAACTTGTATAATAATCACCATAAGTGATTAGTACGACACGGGAAGTAACTCCGTGTTATATTACTTTAATGGTGCGATTTTTTTTATTTCTACGGTTATGTCCCCTTAAGTTGTCAGGCTTGTTTTCAGGATATCAAGTGATAACTGAAGTCGTCAAGGATGGTGACTAGCCTGTAAAGATGTTATTTATAGAAAAAGAAGAGGATGGATGGACATAGAGAAGGGGAGGAGGAGGAAGAACAGAATTTTATACAAACAGGGTAGGTCCTCAGTTTTATGCTGAACTAGTAGATTTTTTTTGCTTTATCTGCTCATAGGGCGGCAGTAACTTGTTTGAGAAGCAGAAGGGATACTGCATGTATTCTTGAAGACAGGTTTGTCAAACAATCAAGCAAACATTGGAAAATCTTCAAAGAAATCTAAGTATTTTCTAAATCTAATATTTATCTTAATCTCAACAAACACTATGACGCATTGTCCGAAGGTCACCCTCACCCCGATAACGGCTTTAAGCAAACATCTCTTTCAGTAGTTTTCCGTAATCTGTAGATACTTATGGCGTCATATAAGTTTTCTGACCTAATATTAGGATACTATTGAGTGGGTTTTTCGATTTCTGAGTATCATAAGTCCGTTCTTTTTCTGAGCAGGAATGATACGCTACAAAGATATTCTCCACCAAATTAATTGTGCCCACTTGTAATCTAGTAAAGCATTTAAAGCAAATCCTATGAGCCAGCGTGTATCCTGTCTCAAAGAATTTGTCTGCTATTTTGTCTCCAGATGTTTGATAGTGACTCATGTTAGCAGCCCGTCTTCGTTGTTTTCCATAAACAGCTGAGTGAGCCACGCTGAAGTGATACAGGCAACCTGGACAATCTTCAGTAGCCAGGGCGGAGTGGTAACAGTTTACACAGTTGGAAATGGATGAATTAGTGTACATGTTTCAGCGCGCTATGAAAGCAATTGAAAAAAAAATTATATATATCATAAATAAATATTACATAAATAATAGCTACAACCACAGCTGGGAAAGGAATGTAGGAAAACTTTCCTTATTGTTGTGTAGAAATAGAACTTCATTTACTATTGTCACCACATAAGAGGGTAAACTGATTTTAACATGTAAGGTTTTTTGTTGTTATTACATTGGAGGATTCTGATTTAGCATAATAAAAGACTATGAAAAAATTACAAAATTTTCCCCATTTATTTTGTCGATTGTCGTTACAAAATAACAATGATCGTGTTTAGCTTGCAGCATGCTAAAGCTTGTTCTAGTTTCTTATCTGGTTTATATTAAACTACAAAACAATAACAAAAAACAGAGCCAAGGAGAACACAAAGTGCAGCCCTTCAATTTCAGTGTTAGTCTCAACAGCTCCGAACAGATAGACAGATTGTGGTGGTTGTTTTGGAGGTTCGTGTAGCAAGCAAGGCGTATCTATTTCAGGGTAGAACACCTAAAAGATAACAATGCTCGTTTCTATTTGCGTACAGTACGGTTTTCTTCTAACAGGTTCATCCTGACAGATGCTAGTTGGCTGTGCAGTTCTGAAGCAGAAAATGCTGTACTTTTTGTATGTATTTGAGCACTTTGTCCACTCCGTCATACTGACGAGAGAACGAGGCCTGCTTCTTTTTCAAACCTCATCAACTCTTTCTTTTTTTAATGATCAACATCGTTACCATCACCAACATCGTCATCATCATCAAGACCATGATCGCCATCACCACCACTACTCCTACTACTCCTACTCCTTCTACTACTACTACTACTACTACTACTACTACTACTACTACTACTACTACTACTACTACTACTACTACTACTACTACTACTACTACTACTACTACTACTACTACTACTACTACTACTACTACTACTACTACTACTACTACTACTACTACTACTACTACTACTACTACTACTACTACTACTACTACTACTACTACTACTACTACTACTACTACTACTACTACTACTACTACTACTACTACTACTACTACTACTACTACTACTACTACTACTACTACTACTACTACTACTACTACTACTACTACTACTACTACTACTACTACTACTACTACTACTACTACTACTACTACTACTACTACTACTACTACTACTACTACTACTACTACTACTACTACTACTACTACTACTACTACTACTACTACTACTACTACTACTACTACTACTACTACTACTACTACTACTACTACTACTACTACTACTACTACTACTACTACTACTACTACTACTACTACTACTACTACTACTACTACTACTACTACTACTACTACTACTACTACTACTACTACTACTACTACTACTACTACTACTACTACTACTACTACTACTACTACTACTACTACTACTACTACTACTACTACTACTACTACTACTACTACTACTACTACTACTACTACTACTACTACTACTACTACTACTACTACTACTACTACTACTACTACTACTACTACTACTACTACTACTACTACTACTACTACTACTACTACTACTACTACTAATACTCCTACTACTACTACTACTACTACTACTACTACTACTACTACTACTACTACTACTACTACTACTACTACTACTACTACTACTACTACTACTACTACTACTACTACTACTACTACTAGGTTCCAATCCAAGCATTCTCTCTTTGTATCGTGGTATAAGAACTAGTCCTTATTTAGATTTGTTTTCCTCCAACTTCAACTATTCGGTGTATCGTAGAGTTTGTTTATGCAGCAGGAGTCGAGGAGACTCTCGGTATAAAAAGAATGGTATGGGTAAATGGAGTGAGTATGGCGGCTCATGATGGGAGCATATTTGATGGTGACTTCTTAATGGAGACAGGGAATAACAGACAGGTAACCTAAATAATCGCTTGTTCAGTCCAGCAATAGCCATATATGTGAGATTAATCACATTTACTTTAATAACCCTTACATGGTGTAGAATTTGCATATTCAGTCCAGCAATATCCATATAAGTGTGATTAATCACATTCACTGCAATAACCCTTACATGGTGTAGAATTTGCATATTCAGTCCAGCAATATCAATATAAGAGTTATTAATCATATTTACTGCAATAACCCTTACATGATGTAGAATTTGCATGTTCAGTCCAACAATATCCATATAAGTGTGATTAATCACATTTACTGCAATAACCCTTACATGGTGTAGAATTTGCATATTCAGTCCAGCAATATCCATATAAGAGTTATTAATCATATTTACTGCAATAACCCTTACATGATGTAGAATTTGCATGTTCAGTCCAACAATATCCATATAAGTGTGATTAATCACATTTACTGCAATAACCCTTACATGATGTAGAATTTGCATATTCAGTCCAGCAATATCAATATAAGAGTTATTAATCACATTTACTGCAATAACCCTTACATGATGTAGAATTTGCATATTCAGTCCAGCAATATCCATATAAGAGTTATTAATCATATTTACTTCAATAACCCTTACATGGTGAATAATTAGAGAAACTGGGTCTGCCTAGATCAACGCACATTTCGAAATACGGGAACATGTCTTGTGACTTGGGGTGGAAAATTTTTGCTAAAAAAATATACTATCATCAGAATTGCACATAAGCCTAATAATTATATTTGTGATTTCTTTTTAAAGAAAGCATTCACATTGGGGAGATAGAGAGGTAGAGATATTGAAAGGGAGAGAGAAAGAGGGGAGAAAGAGAGTGGGGGGGTGAGAAGTTAGGGAGAGAGGAGATGAGAGGTAGGGGGAGTATGCAGAGAAAGAAAGGCAGAAAACACAAGTAAACTTGTATAATAATCACCATAAGTGATTAGTACGACACGGGAAGTAACTCCGTGTTATATTACTTTAATGGTGCTATTTTTTTATTTCTACGGTTATGTCCCCTTAAGTTGTCAGGCTTGTTTTCAGGATATCAAGTGATAACTGAAGTCGTCAAGGATGGTGACTAGCCTGTAAAGATGTTATTTATAGAAAAAGAAGAGGATGGATGGACATAGAGAAGGGCAGGAGGAGGAAGAACAGAATTTTATATAAACAGGGTAGGTCCTCAGTTTTATGCTGAACTAGTAGATTTTTTTTTGCTTTATCTGCTCATAGGGCGGCAGTAACTTGTTTGAGAAGCAGAAGGGATACTGCATGTATTCTTGAAGACAGGTTTGTCAAACAATCAAGCAAACATTGGAAAATCTTCAAAGAAATCTAAGTATTTTCTAAATCTAATATTTATCTTAATCTCAACAAACACTATGACGCATTGTCCGAAGGTCACCCTCACCCCGATAACGGCTTTAAGCAAACATCTCTTTCAGTAGTTTTCCGTCATCTGTAGATACTTATGGCGTCATATAAGTTTTCTGACCTAATATTAGGATACTATTGAGTGGGTTTTCGATTTCTAAGTATCATAAGTTTTCTGAGCAGGAATGATACGCTACAAAGATATTCTCCACCAAATTAATTGTGCCCACTTGTAATCTAGTAAAGCATTTAAAGCAAATCCTATGAGCCAGCGTGTATCCTGTCTCAAAGAATTTGTCTGCTATTTTGTCTCCAGATGTTTGATAGTGACTCATGTTAGCAGCCCGTCTTCGTTGTTTTCCATAAACAGCTGAGTGAGCCACGCTGAAGTGATACAGGCAACCTGGACAATCTTCAGTAGCCAGGGCGGAGTGGTTACAGTTTACACAGTTGGAAATGGATGAATTAATGTACATGTTTCAGCGCGCTATGAAAGCAATTGAAAAAAAAGTTATATATATCATAAATAAATATTACATAAATAATAGCTACAACCACAGCTGGCAAAGGAATGTAGGAAAACTTTCCTTATTGTTGTGTAGAAATAGAACTTCATTTACTATTGTCACCACATAAGAGGGTAAACTGATTTTAACATGTAAGGTTTTTTGTTGTTATTACATTGGAGGATTCTGATTTAGCATAATAAAAGACTATGAAAAAATTACAAAATTTTCCCCATTTATTTTGTCGATTGTCGTTACAAAATAACAATGATCGTGTTTAGCTTGCAGCATGCTAAAGCTTGTTCTAGTTTCTTATCTGGTTTATATTAAACTACAAAACAATAACAAAAAACAGAGCCAAGGAGAACACAAAGTGCAGCCCTTCAATTTCAGTGTTAGTCTCAACAGCTCCGAACAGATAGACAGATTGTGGTGGTTGTTTTGGAGGTTCGTGTAGCAAGCAAGGCGTATCTATTTCAGGGTGGAACACCTAAAAGATAACAATGCTCGTTTCTATTTGCGTACAGTACGGTTTTCTTCTAACAGGTTCATCCTGACAGATGCTAGTTGGCTGTGCAGTTCTGAAGCAGAAAATGCTGTACTTTTTGTATGTATTTGAGCATTTTGTCCACTCCGTCATACTGACGAGAGAACGAGGCCTGCTTCTTTTTCAAACCTCATCACCACTTTCTTTTTTTAATGATCACCATCGTTGTCATCACCAACATCGTCATCATCATCAATACCATGATCGCCATCACCACCACTACTACTACTACTACTACTACTACTACTACTACTACTACTACTACTACTACTACTACTACTACTACTACTACTACTACTACTACTACTACTACTACTATTTCCAATCCAAGCATTCTCTCTTGGTATTGTTGTCTAAGAACTAGTCCTTATTTAGATTTGTTTTCCTCCAACTCGAACTATTCGGTGTATCGTAGAGTTTGTTTATGTTCCTTTTAAATAGATGTACCACGTCGCAAGGAACCATCAACTTCTCTAAATCAGCCTGTCTGTAGTGTTTCTTTCCAAAGAGAATACCGTGTGGATGTAGCCAATCCGAACCAACTAATCCGCTATTTTCCTCTCACCTACAGCAGATCCTCAAGTTGATATTTGATATCAACCTAAAGATCGATGGAATTACTCAACATTCTCCAGCATTCCTAGCTTACGCAGAGAAGCGTCGCTTCTACCCAACTGTATCGTTCACTAAAACAGCAACAACAACAACAACAACAACAACAACAACAGCAACGGCAATAAAACTACTATAAATATTTTGTGACACGAAACTCACAAAAAGTAGGTTAAGTCTAATTTAAGATATTAACGCGGTAAAATGTCACGGTGACCTACAAATGTAGCCAATTTATTCTCACCGTAGAGATCTACGCTATTCGCGTCGCTTGTTTTGTTTTTGTTTTATTTTTTTTTTTTAATTAAAAACAATTGTTTCCTTTTTTTTTTGTCCTCATCCTTTTATTCACGCTTGAAATGTTTTGCTTTATTTAATCAGACTGTTTAAAAAGACAAAAATTTAATAAAAAAAAAAAAGATGAAAAAAAAGTCACCCCGTAGGCGGTAGGCGTGCTCCGACTTGTCCCTACAAACTTGTCAAGATTACAGGTTTTTTTTTATACCTCTATATCTCTATATCTCTATACCTCTATATTTCTATACCTCTATATCTCTATATCTCTATATTTCTATACCTCTATATCTCTATATCTCTATATTTCTATACCTCTATATCTCTATATCTCTATATTTCTATACCTCTATATCTCTATATTTCTATACCTCTATATCTCTATATCTCTATACCTCTATATTTCTATACCTCTATATCTCTATATCTCTATACCTCTATATTTCTATACCTCTATATCTCTATATCTCTATATCTCTATATCTCTATATCTCTATATCTCTATATCTCTATATCTCTATATTTCTATACATTTCAATTAATTTCTGAAGTGCCGTGAAAGATCAAAGATGGGGCAGCAGAGGAGGGAAAGCCGGAGTGATGGAAGGTTAGAAAGGAGGATAAAAAAAGGGCGAATCAGGAGACATAAAGGGTGGTAATTTGGAGGGGGAAAAAAGGGGAGGGGGGGGGGGGGGGTAAAAAAAACTCAAGAGGGAAAAGTAGAATTACAAGAGAGGTGAAGTGTTTGTGTGTGTGTGGGGGGGGGGGGGTGGAGTCGAAAAAAACGTCACTCAGAGAGAGAAAAAATAAAATAGAGAGGAAGAAAAGGCGGAAGCAGGAGAGCAAAGAAAGTCGGGAGGAGAAGAGGGACAAAAAATGAAATTGGGAAAATATAAAAGAAAGACCTCCCAATTCATTAAAAAAAAAAGAAAAAAAAAAGAATGGCGATATGGCGCGCACTGTAAAAAAAAATAGAAGTCGGAAAAGAAAGAATGAAGGCGTTAAAGTGATGGGTAAAAAAACCCAGACAAACAAACAGAAAAAAAAAATGGAGGGAAAGAAATTGGAGAACGAGAAATAGAGGCAGGGAAAGAAAAAGATAAAGTAAATACAATCTGGGGATAATGAGAGAGAGAGAGAGAGAGAGAGAGAGAGGGAGAGAAAGAGTGAGTGAGTGAGGCAGAGAGAGTGAGTGTGGGAGAGAAACAGAGAGAGAGAAAGAGTGAGTAAGAGAGACAGAGAGAGAGAGTGAGTGAGAGAGTGAGAGAGAGAGAGAGACAAAGAGAGTGAGTGAGAGAGACAGAGAGAGTGAGAGAGAGTGAGTGAGTGAGAGAAAGAGAGAGTGAGTCAGAGAGACAGAGAGATTGAGTGAGAGAGACAGAGAGAGAGAAAATGAGTGAGAGGCACAGAGAGAGAAAGAGTGAGTGAGTGAGAGACAGAGAAAGAGTCAGAGGGAGAGAGGGAGTGAGAGAGAGTGAGTGAGAGACAGAGAGAGTGAGTGAGAGAGAGACAGAGAGAAAGTGAGAGAGAAATTAAGAGAGGTGATATCAAAAGTCTAGTCCTATTGATGGAAAACGGCTCTATTAAAAGGTTTTTCATGACGTAATTTTTCTTCATAAATTTATCAGGGAATTGAGTTTGTTATCGTATTGAAAGCATAGAGTAACACTGCAAATTTATTTCCCTTCACATTCACGTATCTGACTGTTTCTCTGTGATCGCCTTCCCACCTACCTTACACTCATGGCTTTCATAATGGAGTTGCTCAGTTGGATTTTTATACTATAACAAGTTTTCTCAAAAAACAACCGACCACATCAAAAACTTCCCTCCCCCTCCCCTCTCCCTCGTGTACATTCTAAATAAATTGTGTGCTGCTATTCTTTACATGCTGCAAAGAACATTGGAAAATATCACAGAATAAAGAATAAGACATATTTCCTTGTGTTGTACACTTCAAACAGAGAAACACAAGTGATGAAAAATTCCTTGCTCTTTTTTCCGGAATACTCTGGAGCTTTTTTTTTTTAAATATTTTTCGCTCTCTCTCTCTCTCTCTCTCTCTCTCTCTCTCTCTCTCTCTCTCTCTCTCTCTCTCTCTCTCTCTCTCTCTCTCTCTCTTTCTTCTCCAGTCCTCTGTTATGATAAAGAAAGCCATGATAAAGAGCGAATCTGCGCCAGCGAAGCGAATCAATCCAAAACAAAGAATCGAATGTTGCTGTTCGCCCCAGGTCGAAGCAAGAGGGAGGCCAGGAAGCTCTTCAGCCCAACGTCTGCTGGTTAGAGCGGTAACAAAGAGCCTCGGATCACAACTTTACAATCTGGGAGAGAGAGAGAGAGAGAGAGAGAGAGAGAGAGAGAGAGAGAGAGAGAGAGAGAGAGAGAGAGAGAGAGGCTATTGGTCGACTATAGTGTATGGTAGGTGAAGCGGTTGGAGGGGGATTGGTCGTTTCGGGTGGGTGTGGGACTGTGTGGCTGTGTGGCTGGAGCGGGGTGGGGACTGGTCGTGTGGCAGACAGGGAGGAAGTGTGCGACATCACAGGCGATGATTCACCAAGAACTCTGAAGACGGTTAGGTTGACATGACTGAGACGATAAAGATTCGCGGAGAGTGTCACAGTGAGAAAGCAAGGGGAACTGCGTCACTCCTCATAACCGTCTGTCACTCAGTGTGTCATACTCTCGAAGAAACTGCTCGAGAAATAGAAATGGTTTTAGAAAACTGTGAAAGACATGGTGACGTAAAATACAATTAATTGACGCCTTCGATTGTATATCGATAGGTCTATATCGGAGTTCAGGGTTATGTTTTGGAAATCTATAATTGATGGCGCAGAGATTTGAACTTTCAAGTGTAACATTATGTCAGATTACAAAATATGGATGGCCTGAAAAAGGCAATAATAATAGTAACATGGTTAAAAAAAAACAACAACAGAAGAAACCGAAACAAAAAGAACCCCCAAAAACAATAATATAATAATAATAATAATAATAATAATAATAATAATAATAATAATAATAATAATAATAATAATAATAATAATAATAATAATAATAATAATAACAACAATAATAATAATAATAATAATAATAATAATAATAATAATAATAATAATAATAATAATAATAATAATAATAATAATAAAAAACAAAAAAAACAAACAATCATGAAAGCCAACAACAGGCCATTGATTTCAAAACGAGATCAAAGTCACATTGAAAATAACATTCAAAATAGAAATGATATTAATAGTAGCAATGTAGCATAAAAGAATACTGCCGTAACAATGCTAACCTCAAAATAAAAGGAAATAATTCAAACTGAAACCGAAAGTAAAGCCTTGATATTGACGCGTGTGGGAACTGTTCAATAATGGTAGAATAAATTAATCATTAGTGAAGTGAATAACCAGTTACAATAAGAAGTCTCTAGAGTCCTGAGTCTCGGCTCCACGTTAGTCACGCGTGATCTTAATTAGAAAACTCTGAATCGTCTCAAGTGCGCAGAACATTCGCACTTTTGTTTTTATTTGTCTAAGAAGGTTTTTTGGTTGCGTTATCATGATGGGAACTGGGACTTTGATATTATACAAATACAACATTACAGCAGACCGTTATTAGAATCCTCCCTTCTTGTTTTTCAATAAACAAATCTCATACAGTATGTCATACTACATAGCTCAGACAGTAGAGCGATAGGCTGGCAGTACGAAGGGCCCTCGTTCGAACCCAGCTGGGGTTCAAATTGAACCCTGGGAACAGCAGGTTAATACAGCTTCACATTTTCATCCCAGAGACAAAGTAACATGTCGTGGTAACCAATCCTGGTACCTCTACAATCACAGAGACAAAGTAACATGTCGTGGAAACCAATCCTGGTACCTCTACAATCACAGAGACAAAGTAACATGTCGTGGTAACCAATCCTGGTACCTCTACAATCATAGAGACAAAGTAACATGTCGTGGTAACCAATCCTGGTACCTCTACAATCATAGAGACAAAGTAACATGTCGTGGTAACCAATCCTGGTACCTCTACAATCCCAGAGACAAAGTAACATGTCGTGGAAACCAATCCTGGTACCTCTACAATCACAGAGACAAAGTAACGTCGTGGTAACCAATCCTGGTACCTCTACAATCATAGAGACAAAGTAACGTCGTGGTAACCAATCCTGGTACCTCTACAATCATAGAGACAAAGTAACGTCGTGGTAACCAATCCTGGTACCTCTACAATCACAGAGACAAAGTAACATCGTGGTAACCAATCCTGGTACCTCTACAATCATAGAGACAAAGTAACATCGTGGTAACCAATCCTGGTACCTCTACAATCATAGAGACAAAGTAACATGTCGTGGTAACCAATCCTGGTACCTCTACAATCATAGAGACAAAGTAACATCGTGGTAACCAATCCTGGTACCTCTACAATCATAGAGACAAAGTAACATGTCGTGGTAACCAATCCTGGTACCTCTACAATCACAGAGACTACTAGGCTGTCGCCAAACCTCAGGACAGGACTGGGTTACTGTGACCTAACCCGATTATCATGTGACCCAGGCACGGATCGTACCCAAGCCTTTCTACCTTGTCAGCCCGGTGCGCTAGTAGCTGCGAAATCTGGTACCGTTACAGAACCACCCAAGTCTCCAAGTTATCAAAAAAGTCCAGGACTGTGTGAAGCGAGGGTAGCCAGATAGCACAATAAATACCGACTAGATCTAGAGTCCAGATCTCTAGATCTAGAAACTGGGAACTGCATAGGGGGGGAGGGAGAAGTGAGCGCGGCGGCGTGCTTGCATCAGCATTTCATTTCCTACGTTTCGTGGGGAATAATTATTATGCTGAAATGTGTGTGTGTGTGCTTTATGAGGGGATCGGCGATAACCACAAAAATCTATTAATAGATCTCTGTTCCAAATTGGAGCAAGCGCAGCGCCCATCCCACCAGCAGACACAACTGTTGGCACAGGAAAGTGAAAAAAAAAAAAAAAAAAAAACGTTTGTTGCACCCATGCGCAATTGATATAAAGTAAGCGTGTTGGAGTAACAGTGATTGGGTTCAACAGGTTCGGCCTCTCCCCTGGCCCCTCCTCCCCCGATTCTATATCAGCAGCCAACGTTATGACATTCTTCATCTTCATAGGGATTCAGGGATAACATTTTCTATCATTAACCACTCTAAACCGCCTCTTTCTGTCTATCTGTCTCTCTCAAACACTGTTCTCTCTCTTTGTCTTCCTTACTCTCCTATTCTCTCTCTCTCTCTCTCTCTCTCTGTCTCTTTATCTATTTCTTAATATATATCATTGTATTTTCTTCATGTCCTATCTCTGTACTCTCTATCTATCTTTATCTATTTCTTAATATATATCATTGTATTTTCTTCATGTCCTATCTCTGTACTCTCTCTCTCTCTCTCTCTCTCTCTCTCTCTCTCTCTCTCTCTCTCTCTTTATCTATTTCTTAATATATATCATTCTATTTTCTCCATGTCCTATCTCTTTACTCTCTATCTATCTTTATCTATCTCTTAATATATATCATTGTATTTTCTTCATGTCCTATCTCTGTACTCTCTCTCTCTCTCTCTCTCTCTCTATCTTTATCTATATAGATAGATATAGAAGATCTTACCTTAAATTCTCTGCATACTACACTTGTGTTTCAAGCGGAGGACAAAGGTGTCGCCTGTCCTCCGCTTGAAACACAAGTGTAGTCTGCAGAGAATTTAAGGTAAGATCTTCTATATCTATGAAATGATCCCACAGTTGAGCACTCTTATCAATTATTCCAACTTATCTTCAAACTATATATATATATATATATATATATATATATATATATATATATATATATAATTGTATTTTCTCCATGTCCTATCTCTTTACTCTCTCTCTCTCTCTCTGTATATCTTTATCTATTTCTTAATATACATATATATATATATATATATATATATATATATAATTCTATTTTCTCCATGTCCTATCTCTTTACTCTCTCTCTCTCTATCTTTATCTATTTCTAAATAATTATATATCATTGTATTTTCTCCATGTCCTATGTCTTTACTTTCTCTCTCTCTCTCTCTCTCTCTCCCTCTCTCTCTCTCTTTCTCTCTCTATCTTTATCTATTCCTTAATTATATATCATTGTATTTTCTCTATGTCCTATGTCTTTACTTTCTCTCTCTATCTATATCTATTTCTTAATATATATCATTCTATTTTCTCCATGTCCTATCTCTTTACTCTCTCTCTATCTTTATCTATCTCTTAATATATATCATTGTATTTTCTCCATGTCCTATGTCTTTACTCTCTCTCTCTCTCTCTCTCTCTCTCTCTCTCTCTCTTTCTCTTTCTCTCTCTATCTTTATCTATCTCTTAATATATATCATTGTATTTTCTCCATGTCCTATCTCTTTACTCCCTCTCTCTCTTTATCTATTTCTTAATACATATCATTGTATTTTCTCCATGTTCTATCTCTTAACTCTCTCTCTCTCTCTCTCTCTCTCTCTCTCTCTCTCTTTCTCTCTCTCTCTTTATCTATCTCTTAATATATATCATTGTATTTTCTCCATGTCCTATCTCTTTACTCTCTCTCTCTCTTTATCTATTTCTTAATACATATCATTCTATTTTCTCCATGTTCTATCTCTTAACTCTCTCTCTCTCTCTCTCTCTCTCTCCCTCCCTCTCTCATTTTTCTATCTTCCCCCGCCCCTTTGTTTCTACCTATCTCTCCAAACACGAATCATATCAGTGATCATGGTGGCAGAGGTACAGGTCATTGTTAGTCTGTTACTAACTCTCTAGCACGTCACATTTTTCTACTCCCACCTGGAACACC
>JAWDGP010002355.1:162500-317500 GCA_033675545.1 Elysia crispata
CTCTCTCTCCTTTTTCTTTTTCATTATTTCTCCTCAAGAGCTTGTGTAACAAATCAAAGGACTTCAAACACTCTTTAAACCCACAGTTCTAACTGGAATAAAAATCCAATTTCGGATTAAAACGTTTAAGTCTCTTCTGATCCAAGAACTGACAATAATCAGAGTATGTCTTTGTCTCTTTGTGTCCAGATTTTTTTTTCGGGTTTATTTTCGCCCAGGCTCATTTAAAAACAGTGCATACTGCATGTGCAGTTGGGAGCGCGCGTTCACTGGCCGCGCAAGGGCGTTTCGCTCTTGTGTTTGATGCACGTGAGAGATAAAAAGCCAAGGAGGGAGCGGGGAGGGCAAGGAGCTAGCGACACCTGCTTAATTTGTGCTCAGTCGCCAGAAGGACAGGGCATGTATTTGCTGCCATTGTAAAAGACAAGGCAGCGTTAATACAAAGGCGAGAGATGGATTGGGTGGTTTTAAAGAATAATTCGAAAGAGAGAGAGAGAGAGAGAGAGAGA
The DNA here is from genome assembly GCA_033675545.1 of Elysia crispata. NCBI lineage: Eukaryota > Metazoa > Mollusca > Gastropoda > Plakobranchidae > Elysia > Elysia crispata. The sequence goes on from JAWDGP010002355.1 coordinate 163,010, forward strand.
GAGAGAGAGAGAGAGAGAGAGAGAAAGAGAGAGAAAGAGAGAGATAGAGAGAGACAGAGAGAGAGAGAGAGAGAGAGAACGAAAGAAAGTGATAAAGGAAAGCGAAGGGGTAAAACGTGAGATTTTGACGGAGGGAGGAAGAGCGAAAGAAAGAAAGAGAAGAAAGATGCACATATTCATTAAAAAGAAAAGAAAATGAGAGTGAGAGAAGAACATGATGAAGGTAACTGATAAGACAAAGAAGGGACACCATTGGTCTTACAGGAAAAATAAAATGTCCTGCTAGGTTCCTGAGAAAGAGAGAACAAGAGAGGGGAGAGGGTTTGAAAGATGAATCAATAGGTGGACAAATTGAAAAGATTAGTGGTGAGTAGGTTTTGAATGAGAAAATACGGCAGTGGAAGTAGGATAAAATATGACGGGAATTGTCACACTGGGACATGAAGATAGAGTGATAACAGAGGAAAATCCAGAGAAAATGGAGAGAAGAAGAAGAAGAAGAAGAAGAAGAAGAAGAAGAAGAAGAAGAAGAAGAAGAAGAAGAAGAAGAAGAAGAAGAAGAAGAAGAAGAAAAAGAAGAGGAAGAGGAAGAAGAAGAAGAAGAAGAAGAAGAAGAAGAAGAAGAAGAAGAAGAAGAAGAAGAAGAAGAGAGAGAGAGAGAGAGAGAGAGAGAGAGAGAGAGGTGCAACACTTCACACCTTAAAGGTATTTATGCATAGATCGGTGCGTAATTCACCCTAAACCTAACATTATATAAATCTATAATGTAAAACAGTGCGTGTGCTGTAAACTTAACATTATATAAATCTATAATGTAAAACAGTGCGTGTGCTGTAAACTTAACATTATATAAATCTATAATGTAAAACAGTGCGTGTGCTGTAAACTTAACATTATATAAATCTATAATGTAAAACAGTGCGTGTGCTGTAAACTTAACATTATATAAATCTATAATGTAAAACAGTGCGTGTGCTATAAACTTAACATTATATAAATCTATAATGTAAAACAGTGCGTGTGCTATAAACTTAACATTATATAAATCTATAATGTAAAACAGTGCGTGTGCTGACAATAAAACATTGCAATTCCTTCTAGCATTACCTGCACCTGGCGATTTAACCATTACTCAGAAGAAAATTGACGACTATATTATTTAATTAAAACAAAAAAATCATTCTGAGCGTTGTGTTGCCGTCTCCAAAACCTATCGAAGAGCTTAAAAACAAGAATGAAGACATCTCCACTTGACCGACCCTGCCATTGACGTCAGACAATTTGATGTCTACAACAAAGAAATGCTGTAATTCTAGTACTTCACACCAGCACTTTTCCCACTAATTAATAATTTTTTACCTACTACACTCCACTCTCACGGTGTTAGAAGGTAAAGATAGAGAGAGAGGGGAAGTTACACAGTAAACTGGTAACCCCAATTACAATAGGCGGAATATCATAATTTCCTTCCCAAGAAAACAAGAAGCAAGGTGGACGGAACGCAAATCTCCCATACATGATACTTGATAAAGCCAAATCTCCGTTGTTTCCAGAGAAGCGTTTCTCCCAGTCTCCTACTCTTGTTGAAACTGTTTTGACAGGCATAGCCTACAGGTAGGGGAGAGCATTCAAACCACTTCATCGGAACAGACGTCGAGATTCTCGAGTTCTAAATCTAAAACTAAATCATTAGGACTGCGCAGCTGCCGTGACCTACTTTCAAGAACTAGGTCTTATGCCAACCATCTCACCATGAAAGAAAAAACTGGAAGAAAGAAATAACAAGTTTAAGAGAAAACTAGAAGAAAGAAAGAAAAAGTTTAGAAAAAAACTGAGCAGCTGGTAAATCCGAATTAAAAAAAAAAGTAGCCTCAATCATTTTTCTGAATATAGGTAAAATGGTTAATAAAAGGATGTAATTTATCGAAACAGCGCTATTGGATGGACAAAAATAAAGTTTATCATCTTGCACCCCCCCCCCCCCCCTCTCGCCATCCACCCATACACACACCCTCCAAACAAGCCAAAGAAGAAGAGCCCACAAGACAGTTAATCTCTAATGCAATTAAAATCTAGATCTAGAATCTTGATAGCTAGAACTATCTCGAGATATCGGTTTAGATCCTCATCTAAATTTGGAAGTCTAAACGATTGCATTAACCGAGTAACATAATATTGCGATGATCCTAATATGATAACTGTACATTATTTTACTTGTTCGCTTATCTTCGTTTTTTCCACTACAGCTATGCTGGTGAACACATTGATTCGTTATTGTGAGTCAGTCTTTCTAGTTTAGAAACAAAATAAATATATGACCAAAACATAGATCATATACTAGCATTATTCCTTGCTCTTTGCGTGAATGACGTCATAAATCATTTTTCGTTAACAAGTCGATATGAACTTTTTTTCGTTAAACAAGGCCGAGAGGAATTCCGGAAGAAGATAATACAATGTAATCATTATCGTTGTCTCTTCTATGTTTGTTCAGAAAATTATGAGTGGTTTCCTTCTCCTTTTTTTTTATTTAGCTTTTTTTAGTCTTTTTTTCCTGATAAAAATGTACCCTCGTGCCAGATTTTTCATGTTGGAACCGAACATTAAAACAAGACCAGGCATAAAGTTGGTCTGAACAACCATTACCTGGATATATGTAAGGACTGGCTTAAACTTAGGGGAAAAATAAATTGAGTAACAGACAATATAAATTTATTGCACTACCTTTACATATAATATTTCTTGATGTAAAATATACTATCTATGAACAGCTCTCTCGCTGTAACTTCGAAGAACTTGCGGGTGTAAATGGAAATGTAAGAAATCTGAACATTATGAAATCTTGGTTCCTAAAAATGAAAAAAAAATTGTGTTTTTCAAGCACGCTCTTGGCTGTGTGGGACCAGCATGCGCACTGAGGGGAGTTTACAGACTTTCCGTCCCGCCATGTTTGGAGCAATGGGTGTCAGTGAGGCTCACCACCTTCCTAGCTCTACCCTGCCTGAAGCAGGTTTGTATCTTATACAGATACTATAAAAATGAAAATGAAAAGTGGGTCACCCCGTGCAACCGTAACCTTGCGTTATTACATCACAAATACGACGCACGAAGCAGATTCTGGCTCAATCTGTTCCTAATAAAAAATAAAATAAAATGTGTTCAATAAAAATTGCACAAGTTGAAGAAATGACAGATGGGGGAGGAGCAGATTGAACGATTGTTTGAAATGGATTTGACGGTGATTATAATAAAGACATGAGGATGATAGATTACAAGAAACTGAAAGAGAAGAAAGAGAGATAATGTTTTATGGAGGTAAGAGTAACGGTCTAGCGTGTGATATTTAGAATGATGGAGGACAGAGAGAGAGAGAGAGAGAGAGAGAGAGAGAGAGAGAGAGAGAGAGAGAGAGAGAGAGAGAGAGAGAGAAAGGGGGGGGGGATGACATCAAACACAGAATGCATCTTCCACTTGAAATCGGTTTCATCATGAGAGAATGCACCGCGGCTAATGGAGACGAAAAATGACACGTTTTAAACTTTAGTTAAAAGATACACGTGTTTCTACCTCTAGGTAGCCGTGGTTAGTTACACTAACAGTTACACAAGTTAATGGTTCCTAGTTAACCATCTCATAATCAACCTCCACTTTCTCGGGAGGAGCGAAAGGAGATCAGACACACAGGCAAACAAACAGTCACGTGAGGTACTCGTGCATACTTTTACTAATCTACTTTACAAGAAACAATCATGACGTCATCCCGTCGACCTTGACCCACATCGTTTGCTGACCACTGAGCATCATCACATGACTTGTGCAAGACCAGCTGGTATTTTCCCGCCAATTCTACTTTAACCCTTAACGTCTCGCCACGGAAGGTAGCAAAATTGAAACTTTGAGTTTAGGCCGATAACTAAAGTTTTGGACTGGAGTAAAAGGAAAAAAAGACTATAACAAGACATCGCGAATAAATTACAATCGTTCACATTTATTTTGTGTTTGTTACTTTGTTAAATACACGTAATTATTAGACATTTTTACAAAAAACGGTATTCTCATGCTGACCAGCGGCTAAAGGGTTGACCAGCTAGCGCTACTGAGCATCTCATAAGCAGAAGTGTCGGGGGATGATGGGATAACATTGCTTGCTAGTGGCCACCGGGGGTCCACACTGATAGCCTTCAGTGAGTGGAAGTGACGTAAGTTTACGTCAGCTTTCGTAAGCATGCTGAAGCCTGGATTGGGCAACACAGTCCTCTCGGGTTTTTCATACTCAAGTCAAGGTCGTGAGGAGAGAGAGAGAGAGAGAGAGAGAGAGAGAGAGAGAGAGAGAGAGAGAGAGAGAGAGAGAGAGATGCTGAGACCTGTACTATTTGATATGCGTAATATTTGACCTAGTGATGGGATACATGTATGTATACATCGATGTGAAAAAAAAAATTTAACTTGAATCAGAGCCAAAATTAATATCGTTTTTCTAATGTCTCTTTACAAAGCTCATGGGGATTCTAAGACACTCGTATTTGCATATTAATAAAAAAAATAATGATAATTACGACTGTACTGATTTCTTTTCTGCTCTGAGTTAGCGCATTTAAAGTTATTTGCAGTTGTTAGGATTGGTTCCACCAATGTTCTTCAAAACCGGTCTCCATACCTTTTTTTTTTCGTGCTAATATGCAGGAGGAAAGAAAGAAAGAAAGAAAAAAGCACCGTTTCGTCGTCTACATAATTTACTTTTAATAACTTTATTTTCAAGAAACTCAGCTTCACACAGTTAAGCTTACATGATTCATGTCAATTTCTTATTGTCAACATTCATGTAATTTTTTTTCCGTTCTGCCCTACACGACCCCATATTTGTTTTTATCTGTCAGCGTCATTCGCGGAAAAACTTTGCGCTCTTGCTCATTTAAGATGAAATGTGACATCAATTGTATGAACGTCAGCAAATTATTTAAACAGTTTTTATTTGATAAAACAAAAATTAAATCAACTAGGGGTCCTAGCAATACTGGGATACTCGACTGTACTCAAACTTTCGTCATTGTTGTTGTTTTCATTATTATTCATTCACTGTTTAAGTTTTGTTGAGCTTTTCAAACGTCCCGTCTGAAGATCGTCTGCTCGTGCTAGCCGCGGCGGAGCAGGCGCCAGACAAAGACACAGTTGAATAGTCAGCAGACGATCGATCTACTGGAGGCGTGCGAGAAGGGAAGGGGGTGGGGGGTGAGAGGGGGAGGCGGCGCTGGGATGAGCTGGCCTATTGTGGTTGTCAGCCGATCCAGGCTAAATGAAATCGCCACTCCACGCCATCTGCCTCTGTTTAGATGTCTACCACGGTTGTGCGCCAGTCTGAGGACCATCCGCTTCTAGTTCAACTCTCGAACACCCTGGCGTGTTGGACGGATACACGATCGTCTCCTAAGTTCTTGGTCCCGCTTTCGATACATTTTGCAAGAACAGAGAAACACCTTGGGAGGAGGTAAACCGCGCGCTTTATTTGTGGCTACTCCGCGAAGCCAGTTTCGAACGATGATGCGTTCTGCTTCATTGATCACAAACCAAGACTGAGATGCTTCAACGTAACTCGTGTTGGTCAGGTAGATCCATGTAGACCTAGAATTGGCGGGAAATGCTTTGTGGTTTTTGTTCGGACCTACAGCCATCTGGATATTTTGAAAATCATGTGCCCAATCGGCTGAGTCGCTCATGCGGAGACAAAGACAGAAAACTATATCTAGATCGAGCCATCTTTGATCAGCTGTTATGATGCTCAGCTTTCATGTGGTCACTTTCATTGCGGAGACTGACCGTAGCACATGGCTCACATCACTGATGTTAACAATCACAAACAGACCTATATCTAGTCTATACTTTTCTCAAGACGTTTAAATTGACCAATTTATTTTTCATTGATTAAGATCTAGATCTAGTCTATATTGAAAAAAAATCTTCTAGATCTGTACAGATTTCTAGACCTATCTTAGTCTTCAGGTTCTAGACAGAGCACTCATTATTCAAGAATTCAAACTTTGAAGTTTTATAATGTTTTAAGTTAAATTAAACCTTCATTTGTTGCGTTCCGCACAACTGAAAGATCCGAGTGTTGCTACCAAATACACGCCTGCCGTGTATAGACTACAGCACCAAGAGAAGTCCAGCGAACTCCTACAATCCTAGGTAAGTAATCTAATGTTACTATTACTTTTCATAAGGCTTACAATATTCTGTAACACTGATCATACCACAGTATAACTTTTATTTACTTTGAGCAGTTGTGCTCTTACTTTGTATATCAAAATTACAAAATGCAGTTTTACACCCCCCCCCTATTTACCCGTTATGGGCATATTTTATAGCCTATTGATTATTACAGTGTAGTGAAACTAGATCTAGTATTCAAATTGCTATCGGGAGATATGCCCCGGCATCAGGCCTATAATCACCATAGGCAACGTTCTAGCCTAATAGAAGATCTAGATCTAGATCTAGCTAGAATCTAGTTCCAATTTGTCTTAATTTTGCTTAAATGATTAAAGCACTCGGCACCTCCGTCTGTAAGTTTTGCACATTTGACGTTTCCTGTGTTTCTTATAAAAGTTATATGTTAGCCTATGTTTAGATGAAATGTTTATTTCTCTGATGATTGGTCCAATTCAACATGCCGCTGTAATTAACAAATTACAATTACGTCTACATAAAAATCCAATTAAGGAAATCGACTAACTCTGTAATTTCCCAATCTTCTTAAAGTCCTTTCAATTAGAAAGTTGTGAATTTTCGCATATTTAAATGCATACAAGTGCACTGCGTTGCGACAATTATTAACCGCGCAGTTATTTAAACCTACACGATAATTAAATCTGTAAGTGAAAATAAATTTGGATTTTACAAAATTAACTATTATTATTCTCGCTCCTCTTCAGATAATACCCAACAGCCTACACGGAGTATAAACCATAAAAAGTAGCGCTTACAATTCATTTCATCAATTATACTTTAATTTCACGGTCGTCATTGCGTTTTATGAATTAATGAAACGATACAGGAATACAACTTCACAAGTCAATAAGTGCTTAGTAACGTGTGACTTCCGCCGAGCCTTTCCCCCTTATCTATGACTCATAATTCAAAGGAGGAAAAAAAAATGACTAATCCAAACTCTGAATACCCCGAGAATTTAAACCAAAATCTAGGCCGCTTTTTACAAAGTTCTAGATTTCTGCGTCTACTGCCTTTCTCTCGGGCTAGCGAAATCAGGTCGCTCGTACGAAGTGTAGAAAGACCATTCGGAGGTAGCACTGGCCTAAAGGAACAAAGAGTTCACGTTTCCTCTTTATGCGCAACACCCCTCAGCGCTAATGCGGGGGGACAGCTGGGAGGGGGATCTCAAACCCCCACAGTTTCTTTCTCTCAAGAGTAGGCCAACTCAAGGCCAAGGCCCCTGGGTCAAACCAATGTGTAAGTGTGTGTCAGCAACAAACTCCGCGGGAAATGAAAACTCGTATGCCAGATTGGCAGTCTCTTCTGCTTGGCGCAGTGGTTGACTGGACAATGCAGACATGCGGTGTTGTGTGATTTCGCATTTTGTCGTGTTACTCTACAGTCATTTGAATACTGCCGTGTAAAATATAAGTTACAATTGACAGTTATTGTATCATTTAATTGTACAAAATTAGGGAATTTTTTCTCTCTGTTTCTTTTGGCGTAATGTAGCCAAATTAAAAAATTAATGTATTTTGGCATCGCCGCCTCATCCGTCCCTGCTGTTAGTAAACACAAAGAAAAACTGCGGGAAAACCATGTCGGCCAAGGCAGCAGAGACGTCGCATGACGATAACGGTAAATTTCACACTATATTTAATTTCTACCATGTTTTAAGGTGTGTGAATATATAAGAAGAATATTATATCTAAACTGTACTAATATTCAGGAGTTCAGATACTTAATCTTGTCTAAATCTAAGTCTTGTGATTGACTGCTAAAACTTGGATTCATGGCGCGCCCTCGCGGCCCATGCGCACGTTTCTTTCTCATTGATGAGTCAACAGAGCTCAGACTGGTAGAATTTTACATGAAAGTAGATCTACACAATAAATAAATCGATTCAGTAAGATATTCGTCGAAAGACAATTGTGCTGCTACGTTAATTCTATTATTTAGGCCTACATTTTAGCCTGATAATTTCTTCGCAAGGATTTAGAGGACTTGAATCTTGATCTAGATCTAGATTGTAGGTCCTTAGGCGCCAGTGAACTATTGAATAAGAGCGATAAACTTGAATAGACTTTCAGATTTAGATCTTAATAATTTTTTTTTTTTATTAAATTAGCCTGCTGGACATTCCAGATATCAACCAACATTGCAGTTTAGACATGAAGAAAATATTGGCTTACTCCACACAAGATAGATTTGAGGCTTAAATATTGTGCAGATTGTTTTTTTTTTGTTTCGGTTGGCCTTCAGTGGTCTCCCCCGTAGCAAAAAATTCTCCTCCTAGATCTAGTTCTACTCCCAGTGACATCAGATTTAGTGATGGCCCTTTTCCGTAGATTGTACAGTATTCCTTATTGTTTGAACAGCCATGTCACTTACAAATCCTGCCCATGTGCCTGAAGCAAAATTTATCGGTTCTGTTGAAGTTGCTTCTCAAGGGTGTATAAATTTTTATGGAAGAAAAAATGAATAGATATGATTATATTTTTCAAAGATTCTAGCAGCTATTTAAATCCAGTAGCTCTTTAGTTCCACAAAATATAGTGCAGATGAGCGTGTGTAGGCCTCCTGTGAGATGCAATTTTTTCTTATTTTTAGATGATGGCACCACCTCCCTGGCCAAAGGAAGGTCCCGCAGACAAAAAGTTGACAAGAAAGGTCGATTATCAGCTTTTGAGAAACTTCGTGAAGCCAAAGAAAAAGGGTTAAAAAACAAGTATGAGGTAACCTATCATGACATGGCTATGATAAGGATTTATTTATAGTTGTATAGACAAGGCTTCTTTTTTTTAATGTGATAAAATTAGCTTCTGCTGGTAGGAGCAGGGTTAAGTTTTATGCCAATTCACTGTTCTAGTTCAATTCCTATTTTTTGAATCTGTTTCCAGCCCCAGGTTTAAAGGGGATATCAGACAAAATCTTTCCTTCTTTTTTTCTTTAACGTATTCCAAATGATTTGATTTACACACCCAAAATTTCAGATTTTGACTATTCTTTATTGGACCGAAACTTATATATCCATAACAAATCTACACCCAAGACATTGACTCAATTTTGTATTCAGATCCAAGAAGAGCAAAATGTTTATGATGTTGTAGAAGAACAGGAGTACTCGGACCTTGTGAGACAAAGGCAAGAAGACGACTGGATTGTTGACGATGGTGATTTGTTTTCTGTACTGTTTTTTTTTCCTTTAGTTTTAATGTGTAATAAAATGACATAGGCTGCATTTGTTGTACTTAATTTTTAATCGATGCAAATTGCTATTGCGTATGTAATAGCTCTTTTTCTTCGAGATGTTGCTTCTTTACTAATATAACATTAGATTTTTATATGATGTAATCTGTCCAGTAGTGTGGATTAGCATCATGTTTCTAGTGTTTATCATTATCCAGTACTGGTTATTCTACCTTACACCTCACCATTTACTGTTTCAGATGGAGGATATGTTGAGGATGGCCGTGAGATCTTTGATGACGAAATGGATGAGAGCGCCCCTGTTCGGCCTGGTCAGAGTAAGGTTTGATTTTTTTTTTAATCTGAGGCCCTTAATAAGCATTATCATATGTACTTACTTTTACATGTAATCATTACAATCAAGAGCATTATGTCTCATACTACTTTATAGATTTGAAAGACTGAAATATATGCCTGAAGGCTAGAAACTGGCCACTTAAATGTTGACTTGTTCAATGTTTACTTACCATGGTGTTGAACTTTTTCTGTTACAATATTGCAGAGAAAGCAGACGGTAAAAAGAAAAACAAGAACATTGTCAGACCTGGTACAAAACCCAAACAAGATATTAAATCTATGTTTGCTGCTGCAGCAGTTTCCACAAAAAGAAAGCCAGAGGTGATTTTTTTTTTCTGTGCTGATGTTAAAATTAATTTTATATTGCTTTAATTTTATGTATGAATGTTAAATTGATATCAATTGTTCTTGAACACTTGCTGTTCTCTCTCTCGATGTTACAGCAACAAAGTATCTTCAGTCCTTATTTTATTAATTACAAAACTTTCTGTTTAACTAAATTGCACGCTGCAGTGCTACAGAGGGCAATGTCAATGTTAAGTAATCTTACTAAAGTAGCTCTCAGTTTGATTAAAAAAAAAAATTAAGATATTTTGAAACTCATGATTTGATATTTTCTCGAGAAAGAGGTTAGCATTGCAGGTGACGACATATGATTTGATATTTTCTCCAGAAAGAGGTTAGCCTTGCAGGTGACGACATCCTAGACAGCCTGATGGGTGAGCTATCAAAGGGATCGTCTGCTGCTGCTCAAACCTCAGGAAGTCTCGGAAAGGGATCAAAAGGTGTAAAAAAGTAAGTTTGAGTACTTAACAGATAAAAACAAAAATTGTATTCATTTGGTATGCTTACTTTTTCAGCCTCATGACTTTTAAGATGTTGAGGCATGTGTAGGAAGTACGAAACTTTTAAAAGTTAGTTTTTCTCATCAGGCCTGCCTATAATCCTTTCCAAGTGGATAAATCATCAAAGTCTACACCACCATTGAAGGCTACTGCTGCCAATTCCTCTAAGTCTATCAAAAGGGAGCTCTTATATGCGTCGGAGCAGAGTGAGAAGAGGAAAAAAAGAGGTGCCGATTCAGAGGATTGGACTAAAGTGAAACTGAAACAAGAAATAAAGGAAACGTCTACTGAGCAAGATGCGCCTGTTGAAGTTCAAATCAAAGAAGAGCCAGGTAAGTCTTGTTTTCTCATTGTCTTTTATCATTAGTACAAATAATAAATGGGCAAATAAATTTTGTTTTGTAATTACAGTGTTGTAACTGTTATGTGTTACATGTTCATTATTTGTTAAAGTACACAATAGGTGTTCATTGTTGTTAGCTTTCCTCTCTGTGCCTTGAGTTAAAGTCATTGCTTGTTGTGTGGACTGATTTGTTTTTATTTTGGATATTCTTTTTATCCTCTTTGATTGTCATCCTATAAATATGTTTGATTATTGTTCAGGTGTCAGTATTTACACTCACCATCACAAACTCACCTCACCCTGTGACATTTGTTCACTGTCTAGTAAGAGTGTTGCTGAAACCTAAAACTAGAAATGGTTGTAAAAGTTGTGAGTTGGTCTCATTGGTAACTTTGATTTCACATCAGCATTAGAGAAGAAAACATTTTACATTTCATTGTGGCACAGGATTGGAGACCAACTGAGATGGGTTATGTTTCTGATTGTCCTAGACAGGTTATCTTTGGTCGCTCTTTTTAATGAGCAATGGACTTAAAAGTACAAGTTGTGTCATAAGGTTGATCTTGAATCTTAACAGGATTGTGCATTTCTACCAAATTGAGATCATATTTTCTCCTCTGAGGTATAGGTTTGCTAGCATTTTTTCTCTCCTTCTGCTGTGGTGTTGAGATCTTCACCTGATCAGGTTTTATTTGTTAAGCTCTTGATGCTGTTTGGAACTAGGTTTCTACTGTTAATTTGAATTTTTTTATATGGCACTGCCTTTGAAGACGTTCCGTGACATTCATGTCCTCATGTTGGGGTTTATGCCTTGTGATTTGTGTGGTGGTCAAATCACAACCCATATGCCCCATTAGGAAGGATTTAGGCAACTTGATAATTTGTTTTATTCCTGACATTTCGAGAATTTTTACCTGTTCTTAAGGGTGTATGTGAGGTGAATTGTTGATATCAAATCACATCCCATATGCCCCCAGGCACAGGAAAATAACACCTTTTCTTTCCTTTGAAATTTGTCAGCATAAAAAGATTGGCTTGGTAATTTGTTAGGGACGTAGAAGCTTTGGCTATTGTGGTAATGTCATTCACAGACCTAGTTGAAGTTCGCAGAGGCGTTTTTCAGTGTCCATTTTGGTTGTAATTGGTTAGTGATCTGCAGTTCAACTGGCCCAAATCACAGCCGATGATGACCAAAGTTGGCCTGTGATGCGACAGACCTACAAGGAATGATTGACACTCTTCAAGCTTCTAGCCCAGACGAATTGCTCTTTGCTTCAGCTGTCACTGGTGGTGGTCTGATGAATCAATGCCAAATCACAGCCGATGATGACCAAAGTTGGCCTGTGATGGGACAGACCTACAAGGAATGATTGACACTCTTCAATCTTCTAGACCAGACGAATTGCTCTTTGCTTCGGCTGTCACTGGTGGTGGTCTGATGAATCCTGCCAAATCACAGCCTGTGATGACCGGAGTTGGAGAGTGTCATCGACTGGAATACGATGTTTTTTGTACTGTTTATAAAATTTTTACTGCTTATATTTGGTTTTCATTGGCGGTGATCTGGTGTTTCCCTCAAATCACAGCCTGTGATGACCGGAGATGGCAGTCATATACAACCTCCTTTGCTGAAAAATTTCTCACGGAAGATTCTTTAAAGGCTTTTGGAGATATAGAGGTGAAATGTCTGGCTTTCAAATTTGGCTATTGCAAGTTGTGATCTGGATAAATCGGACACAAATCACAGCCTGTGATAGCCAAAATTGGAGGTTGTTTCATTGCTTGTCATTTTGGTATCAAATCTTTTACTCATATTCTTATTAAACTAAATTAGAATAATAAATCCTCTTTTAGATGCGTTTGTTACTGGTGATCTGGTGGGTTTTCTCAAATCGCAGCCTGTAATAGACAAAGCTGTAGGTCGTTTCATCAATGTCATGTTTCTTACATGTTGTGAATTCATCAAAGCCGGTGTGTAAGACTTATTTGGGTTCAATTATCATTGAAAGTTTGGCTTTTAGCTGCGGTTGTTACTGGCAGTGATCTGGTGGGTTTTCTCAAATCACAGCCTGTGATAGCCAAAGCTGTAGGTCGTTTCATAAATCCCATGTTTCCTGCATGTTGTGAATTGTGTTACACTTATTTTGGTTCGATCATCATTGAATGTTGTTACTGGTAGTGATCTGGTGGGTTTTCTCAAATAACAGCCTGTGATAGCCAAAATTGGAGGTTGTTTCATTGCTTGTCATTTTGGTATCAAATCTTTTACTCATATTCTTATTAAACTACATAAGAATAATAAATCCTCTTTTAGCTGTGTTTGTTACTGATGATCTGGTGGGTTTTCTCAAATCCCAGCCTGTAATAGACAAAGCTGTAGGTCGTTTCATCAATGTCACGTTTCTTCCATGTTGTGAATTCATCAAAGTCGGTGTGCAAGTCTTATTGTGGTTCAATTATCATTGAAAGTTTGGCTTTTAGCTGCGGTTGTTACTGGCAGTGATCTGGTGGGTTTTCTCAAATCACAGCCTGTGATAGCCAAAATTGGAGGTTGTTTCATTGCTTGTCATTTTGGTATCAAATCTTTTACTCATATTCTTATTAAACTACATAAGAATAATAAATCCTCTTTTAGCTGCGTTTGTTACTGATGATCTGGTGGGTTTTCTCAAATCCCAGCCTGTAATAGACAAAGCTGTAGGTCGTTTCATCAATGTCACGTTTCTTCCATGTTGTGAATTCATCAAAGTCGGTGTGCAAGTCTTATTGTGGTTCAATTATCATTGAAAGTTTGGCTTTTAGCTGCGGTTGTTACTGGTAGTGATCTGGTGGGTTTTCTCAAATCACAGCCTGTGATAGCCAAAATTGGAGGTTGTTTCATTGCTTGTCATTTTGGTATCAAATCTTTTACTCATATTCTTATTAAACTACATAAGAATAATAAATCCTCTTTTAGCTGCGTTTGTTACTGATGATCTGGTGGGTTTTCTCAAATCCCAGCCTGTAATAGACAAAGCTGTAGGTCGTTTCATCAATGTCACGTTTCTTCCATGTTGTGAATTCATCAAAGTCGGTGTGCAAGTCTTATTGTGGTTCAATTATCATTGAAAGTTTGGCTTTTAGCTGCGGTTGTTACTGGCAGTGATCTGGTGGGTTTTCTCAAATCACAGCCTGTGATAGCCAAAGCTGTAGGTCGTTTCATAAATCCCATGTTTCCTGCATGTTGTGAATTGTGTTACTTATTTTGGTTCGATCATCATTGAAAGTTTGGCTTTTAGCTGCGGTTGTTACTGGCAGTGATCTGGTGGGTTTTCTCAAATCACAGCCTGTGATAGCCAAAGCTGTAGGTCGTTTCATGAATCCCATGTTTCCTGCATGTTGTGAATTGTGTTACACTTATTTTGGTTCGATCATCATTGAAAGTTTGGCTTTTAGCTGCGGTTGTTACTGGCAGTGATCTGGTGGGTTTTCTCAAATCACAGCCTGTGATAGCCAAAGCTGTAGGTCGTTTCATAAATCCCATGTTTCCTGCATGTTGTGAATTGTGTTACACTTATTTTGGTTCAATCATCATTGAAAGTTTGGCTTTTAGCTGCGGTTATTACTGGTAGTGATCTGGTCGGTTTTCTCAAATCACAGACTGTGATAGCCAAAGCTGTAGGCCGTTTCATCAATTTCGTTTCCTGCATTTTGTGAATTTATCAAAGGCGGTGTGTTAGACCTAATTTCGTTCGATCATTGAAAGTTTGGCTTTTAACTGTGGTTATTACTGGTAGTGATCTGGTGGTTTTTCTCAAATCACAGCCTGTGATAGCCAAAGCTGTAGGCCACTTCAGCAATCTTACCTTCTTGGGTCATTTTGGAGGAGCTGCATGATTTTTTTTTGTCCATGCTCCAAGATTATGCTGTGGATGTAGATATACCATAATCATGTGTTGATGTTAATTAGTTTTTCCATTCGGTCCCCAAATTAACATAAGAGGTTCTAATTAGTTTTTACTTTACTTAATATTTCTACATTTTTCCCAGACTGTTAACTTTGGTGTCGCTGGGGGTGATCTGGTTTCATGTCACAAATCACAGCCTGTGATAGCCAAAGTTGGCTGTTGTTTCGACCGTTTGTTTTGGTTTTGTGATCAGTTTGTTTGCATTGTAGTGTGCTCTGGGTACAGCAGTTTTAATCCTGTGGATTTTGAGACATAGTCTAGATGTTTTGCTGGATGCTTTTGGTTTATCTGAAACCAGTTTGTGAATGTTTGCTGTCATTTTCATTGGTATGTATCCCAACTCCTCATGGTATTGTCTTGAAAATGCCACATCTTTACTGTCTTGGCCTTACCTGGATGTGATCTGTTGGTCATTCTTAAATCACAGCCTGTGATAGCCAATACCGATTCAGTATGATCTGGCATACAGTTGTGCTGTTTGCGAGGGTTGATTTTTTGATAGTATTGGAATGTAGAACCATATAGCTCTCTGCCTCGGCTGTTGTTGGTGGTGATCTGATGTCGACTCAAATCACAGCCTGTGATAGCCAAAACAGGAGCTCCAGTCTTCTGCTTTTCTCTTGCCTTGCTGTGGTTGTTTTATTCACATTGTAAGATCAGATTTCTAACAGCAAAAGTAATTGTTTATTGCGTACTTCTGCATGAACTCTGCCTAGGTTTTCGCTGGTGGTCATTTGGTGTCTTAACTCATATCACAGACTGATAGCCATAGTTGTCTTTTCACATTTATCTAAGGGTGTTTGTTTCAGCCTATCGGTTTTGAATAGTTCATTTTGTCCTTTGAGCATCGGCTGTTACTAGCTGTGATCTGGTGCATTCAGTTCAAATCACAGCCTGTGATAGCCAATGCTTAGAGCTATGTCGCAATTTTCCAAGAGGCTGGTGAAACGTTTCAAGAGAACCTCAAGTTGTGTTATATAGATTTTCACTACAATGATTATGATTTAATTCACAGCATGATTGCAGTTTAGTTTAAAATCATGCCAGTCACGCTTTGTCCTAGTCCTCTGCATCCAAGCAGCATGTCCTGCTTAAACAGTTATCTGCTTACGCTGTCACTGGTGGTGATCTGTTGATCTTTTCACTCACATCACAATCTGTGATAACGGTAGCAGATGTACGAACTTCAGCCTTATCTATAATGTGGACATGTCTTGATTATGTACAAGTCTGTTTTAAGAGATCGCAGGTCCATAGTGGTTTTCAAATAATTGCTGTAATTGTGTAATTAACTTCTTTTGCCATCTTTGTTTCCATTCATCATATTCGGTGTTTCATGTTGTCCTGCTCTAGCATGGTTGTCACTGGTGGTGATTTGTTGACGGTTCAAATCACAGCCTGTGATGACCGTGGTTGAGTGGCCATTCTCCCTTTATGAATGATTCCTTATGTTTTTGTCTTGCTAGTTTAATATATCTGGTCCTGTGTCTTTATTTCGACTTATTTTATATGTGCCTGGTGTTGCATGCAAGCTATTTCCGCTGTCAACCTGGTGGTGATGGTCTCTGCACATCACAGCCAGATTGATAGCGGCCATGGTTTGAACATTCCTGCCTGTCTTCTGCATGATACTTTCTACATAATTTCCATCAAGGCAGCTGTGACTGTTGAAGTTTCATTGGTTGAGTTTACTCCGTCATGCGATTGGTTGTAAACCTTTGATCCATAATTTTCTTTTCGTGCTTGTGTTCACAAAGAGCTGGTTGTAGAAATGTTACGCTGTCAGGAGCTGGTCGTAGGAATGTTAAGTTGTGCCACTTTAGTCAGGAGCTGTTTTTAGGAATGTTATGTTGTGCCACTTTTGTCATGGACATTTCTTCACCTGTCAATATGGATGTGATGGACCTAGACCTGACATCACAGCCATGTTGATGGGCAAAGAGATGGGCTGTTTTCTGCTTAGAATCCAGTTTCATCCTTTTATGTGTTCGATATTTTATCAGTGTTTGATTTTGATATTGACTCAAACATTTTCTCATGCTGTGCCTGCTATTGTATTATTCACCCCTGCATATTGTGACTTGCGTTACCTGTCAATTAGGATGTGCTGTGTCCTGTGCATCACAGCCTAGTTGATGGGCACTGCATGTTGCCTGCTCTGCACCTGAGTTTCTTTATTTTGGTTGTCCTACTTTTTATGTTACTGTTGTTCATTTACTTTGAATTTCAGTTGTAAATGTCATGTCGTAGTCATTGGTTTTGTTTATATTGTAGTTACAACGTAGAAGAGATGTGTGATTAATGTCTTTCTGCTTGTGACATGTGAAGTTTGCTTTGTCATATTGTCAGTGTTGTTTTATTGAATTTAGTATTTTCTTACTGGCAGATGACAAATGAGTGAGAACATGTCTGGTTGCTTGTGACATCAAGTGGATTGTGATGTGTCAGTGTAACTCATATCACATTCGTTTGATGGGCCTAACGACTCCTCTATCATCAAACTCATTTCTCCTTGTCTCTGTCCTGTTTCGTGCTGCTCCTACAGTGTCCTGCCCTTGCTAACTGCTGCAAAAGGTTAAGGCTTTTCGTCCTTTGCCTTTACAGATGACCCAGCGGTCTGTGATGATTTATCTGGCATTGACTTTGACGATGAAGACCAAATGCTTGAGGCGTATGATACTGCTGATGTGAAGATGGAGGTGCAGGAGAGCAAAGCTGCTCGAATCAGGTTCGGACTTATTTTTATCAACCTGCTTGTTTGCTTATGCTATAGTTCTGTACAATGTTGATGTCTGTAGATTACTTTAGGCTGTTTTCTTCAGGTACATTTGCCGCTAGTTTGTTCTTGTTTACTTATTGGGATTCAAGTTTTCCTCTATTTTCACTTTTTGGAGTGATTGTCCCTGTTCGATGTGTCTAAATTGGGACTTATGAGATGCTGTGTCTTAAACTCTAGTTGTGTAGACCTGAATGTCTTCCGACAATTGTCGGAAAACCGACAATCGCGCTGAGACCAATATTTGTCCGGCAGTTGATAGAGGGTTTAAGTAACCCTTAAAATTATCTTTAATTCTGTGCGCACCGCGCTTCTGGAAATTTTCCGACAATTTTGGGTCGGACCACATTCAGATCTAGTTGTGCTACCTAAGCATTGTGTCCACCATTACTACCTCAGCCATGCTTGCTTGCAGTATGTTTTTTTTTTCAGCTTTTATGCGTTGGCGTTGTATTCTTACAATTTGGTATTTATGTTTACCAGCAATGCTTTGTCTTGTTTTTATCAAGTCCCCTAAGCTTGTTTGTAACGTGAACTGTCGTGCGCTCTACCTCCATCTTTCTGGCACTCATCTCTCTTTGTCAGTCTGTAATCAATTTAATCTTCTCTTTTCACATTTTTGTCTCCCTTTGTCTGTACCTCCAGTCTTTCCCATGTATATATGGGTCAGTTCACCGGTACTGTTTACCATTTGTGGACGTAGAGGGTCAAATTTGAACTATGTCACATCAAAACAGCAAAGTACTGTCTAGAATGTTTGATTCTTGATACTTGTTGTGTGAAAAGTGCAGACCTCAGGCTAGCATAGTTTTGGAGAAATTTTTATGTAACTGATGTGACCACTACTGTTAGGAGTGTTACCAGGACAAACATATATATTATCATTTGCAATAAAATATCAATAACAAACGCATATGTTTGTATATAAACACAAAGACTTTGAGTAGTCTGTAACATCCAAGGTACTTTTATTAAAATTGATCCTAGAGGTTGAATAGTGAACATGATTTGTTAGGAATGTTACAGGACAAGCATATGACATAAAAACATTACACAACAGTTTCTATAGCATTGTTAAAACACCCAAATCATGGTTATACATATGTTTCATTCAAAAGATATAGGACAAGCCATCTTAAAAATTTAAAAGGGTCTTAAAGATTATTTTTGAATAATAAGTATGGTATGAGAATATTTGCATGTTGGGAACATTACAGGACAAACAATAAATGGAAAACTGTGTACCAGACACATAATGATCTACTTATATACCATAAAAAAATGTGTTTTGCGTGGTTGAATCTTCATGTTTTTTAAAATATTGGCTTGTTTTGAAAAAAAAAGACTGCCCTTGTGAAGTAAAAGTAGATGAGTAGCGATTAGTTAGGAACGTTACTGGACAACAACAACAAAAAAAGATGACTGAATATAAATGCTTTTATCTTATCTCCCTTTATATTGGGTTTTTGTTTAACAAATTCTATACTCCAACTTTAACAAAAAATTGTTCCAGGTGAAAATGAATTTAGTTATGATAGTAGGCCCCTACCTGTACTGATATAACAAAACAAACATTTCAAAAAATTACGATCCACTCTTATTAAAGGTAAGTAGTAAGAGAGAAATTTGGATATAAATTATCAAAACTACTAAAGAATAATAAATTATGGCGGCTGTAGGCTTCTCAGCCAACTGGAATGTTACACAGGACAAACATAGGTTCGTCCTAAACGAATCTTACTCTTTGTTCTACGTATTGGCACTTTCATGTAATGTTAAGTACATCCTCGAGACCTTTAATCATTTATATTATCAACTAAAAGCAGTTTAAGCTATTATATACATATTAGTTCCCATATATTACAATTCTGTGTCCAATTCGTTAAGAAATGTTACACTATCACGGGAACGTTAGGAAACGTTACAGCACAAAATCCATGGACGACACGGTTTCCTTACCTGTGTGGAGCGACGCCATTGCAAAAGTGAAAGAGAAACCCAGATGAGATATTTAACTTAGTTTCCGGCAGTTAAAAAACAACTTTTTGATTCTGTGGTGAAACAAACTTTCGACACACGGTGTGTTTGACCGCTAATAACAGCCGACTGATGCAAGCTATTTACTAAATGGTTAGAATCAAACTAATGCTCGTTACTTGTCTGATTTAAATATTGGACTTTGACACTGGGTCATAAACAGGCCTTTGGAAATTCTCTTGAAATGAACTCAAAAGGATGAACACAGTAACAAGTCGAACGCAATTTTTAACTGCCGCTCAACACATAATATTGCAAACGTCTGTTTTGGATTTCCATAGAAATTTTGGTCTTACAATAGGGTACTTGTAAAAGCAAAGTGGCTTTCCATGATGCTTGCCTAACATTTAAGTTAGGCATATTTTGATGTCCACTTTCGGAAGGGGGTTTTTACCACATTTCTCGTTTTCATTTGCAAATTGAGCTGTTAAAACAAATCCTATGAC
This sequence comes from Elysia crispata, assembly GCA_033675545.1. NCBI lineage: Eukaryota > Metazoa > Mollusca > Gastropoda > Plakobranchidae > Elysia > Elysia crispata. The sequence goes on from JAWDGP010002355.1 coordinate 183,157, forward strand.
ATTTTCAAGCTTATGGGAGGTAGACATTTCCAAGAATTTAAAGGTAATTTTTAAATTTGTGCTTTGATTTTTATGAAAATAGGACCAAAGGTGGTAAACAGTACTGGTGGACTGACCCATATATATCTATTTTTTTTGTTAAATTCAATTTAAACACTTAGGGTAATTTTGAGGTATAAAAAAAAACCTATTGGTTTGGAGTCTTTCACTCAACCAAGCTTAGTGTACAGTGAAAGTTAATTATCGTTCACAAATTGATGGTTCATTAAATTGGGCACAAGTATATATATATATTTATATATACCAGAAGTGCCTACCCCAGCCTATGCCTTTCAGGGAAACCACCCACCAAAATCAGGGTCAAAAGCGCGACGAAGTGAATTTTTAAGTGTTTTTGCTACTTTTACTCAATAAAAAATTGATAAAAATCAATGAACTAGGACTTAATATTCATGTAAATGGAATAATAATACAAGGGATGAGAACTGGACACAATTTTTTTTACTTTTTAAAATTGGTCACTTGCGACCCAGGAAGGAGCATTCTCTCTCTCTCTATTCCCCCCCCCCACTAAATTTAAACAAAATTGGATTGTCCAAAGAGCCATAATTGTGGAGCATTTTTTTCTTTCTGATTTGGCTCACTTGTTTTGACTGAAAGTTGTAGACCTACCCCTTGTGGCTCCTATAGTGTTGTTTAGAGGTTGAAAGTCTATTTTGTGCACCATCTTGTAAGTTATCCTCCGTTTATATGTTTCACCAAAACTATTTTCTAAAAATGAACAAGAAAGCACAGTGTAAAGGAAAGAATGCAGCTCCAAAATTTTTAAAACAATACAGCTTTCAGCTTTATGCGTTCATAAGGCGCAGAGACGAGAACAAAAAATTGAGGATGGATATTGACATGTTGAATAGGATAAAGGTAAGAAAAGGCTTATACGTGGGATGAATGGTGCAAAAACATACACAGATTTGATACCCAGACAAGTTACATAAAAAGTGGTTAATTAAACATTAACATTTTTAAAATAGTGGGCGCATTAACGTAGCTATAGTGGAAGAAGAATAAATGCTGATATAAGATTTAAAAAAAAATAGTGAAAAGGGGGAGGGTAAGGTAGACAATTGGTATGCAGTATGAGGGAAAGGAACTGATTTAAAAGATAAAGAGAAACAAAGAAAAGGATAGGTAGAGATATAGGTGTATTTTTAGGTTCACACTAGTTACAGAAGGCATAAAGGAGGCTTATTTAGTATTTAATTAACAACGCACATCTGCTGACAAACTCCCTGATCATAGCAGTCTTGCGCCTTTGGCGTTCAATGTTGAGTGCAGGCACTTTAGACGTGGAAAACACTTTGTTTTTTATCAAAGGCACGTTTTTCCAGGCCCTACATCAGACGCCCGCAGTTAGTCGGCGGATCAGTGATATCACCTGTCAGGCAGGCTACAACTGTTCATGACGGTGCACTGCTGTTGCATCTAATGTTGGGATTTTTTAATTGTTTTTGCATTGCAATAAATCTGGCCTCATTTACATGTATCCAGCATATAATCATTTTAAAGCTAAAATTGTCCTGAGTACATCGCCATATATTTTTTATCTCTCAATTGAAACGTGTTTACATGGTGCAGGTGCATCTTAATGCTTCTAGTAAAAGAACTTAATTAAAAAAGTCGAAATTTTGATAGCACCTCAGTTTCATAGGACTATTTCATAAGTGAAACAATTTTATCGCTTAATTGTTTCCCTATATTTAAAAGATTATTATACAAAACTTTTGAAAGTTTCAAGTGCGAAGAGTTTTTCAGTGATTTTATGTGATTTTTTGAAATAATTCAACACATTCAGGTCTGCCTGAAGTACTGGTACATAACACTCTGCATTATAGATCTACCATAGAGACCTCAAACCAAAACTGTTCAATATGGAGCAGCGCTTAGAATCTGAATGCAATCAAAAGGTTCATGAAGTTTGCAGACCTTGAGTTTGTAAATTAAGAAAGCATATAGAGGAAAGACATCCAGTTTCTCTGTGCAGACTTGATCAACGGCTCGTTACTAACTTTTGGTGTTCACAATCATTTCCTGTAACGAAAACAAAAAGATTTTTTCATGCCATTAATATTTTGACGTAATTAAAATCAGAGGTCTGCAGAAAGTTATAAAGGCTTGCAAGCATTACAGAGAGAGACAGAGCTCACGTCCCGCCGTTTGGAGGATGTAAGGCAAAGTAAACGTATACCTTACCTGTAAAGTAAGACAATGCGCAACGCTACATAAGTTTAATTTTCTTCTTACCGCATGTTTATAACTTAAAAAGATAAGATCAGGTCTCATATATATTGACGCTCTATAGCTTGAACTGCGATGTCCTAACTTTATTATTTTGTATCAAAATGTTCCAGCGTTGTTAGAAGTGGACTATCATAACTCAAATCCGCGTAACTTGAAAACGGTGTACTCTTTGCGAATGCCCTTTGGTGGGTGTTAAGTTCAACATATATATGACATTATTCCAGGTTCATGTTCTTGTTACCACGCCCAATAACTACATCGATTAAATGAAAAGAAGGGGGGGGGGAAATATATCCTCGTATCGCTTACATATAGCTGTAAAAAATTATATGATTTTTGTAGTTCTTCATTTCATTTATAATCATGGATTCTCCATTATTTTGGTGTGAAAATTAGATCTAAAAACTAAAGTTGCGGGGAAAGGGAGAATCCCCATTCCACCAGGGTTGTTGACCCTGTGACCCAATCGGAATACAGGCTGTTTCATGGGTGTGGCAGGCAAACTAAAATGCTGCTCTTTACATACGTACAGTAATTTCCATTAATGGATCTGCTGATTTCAGAGACAGTAAATGTCAAGCTGGATTTGCTGTTGAATTCCATTGCTAGCAGTTGGGCCCTTATCACTATTTTCAATTCCAGATTTGTATTAAACACCATTTTTTGGGGTCATGTTACATTATCTAAATCTAGTCGATCATTAAATTGGATTGGCAAATCCTTAATGGAGCTAGATCTAGTGTAAATGTAGTAATTGGATGGAATAGGAACGCACTATTTCTTTTCCACCTTGCCTCTCCCACAATTCAGTGAGGACCAGCTGAGTATGGGCTGGGAGAATGTTGGTGTGACCGATGTCCAGCCATCTAGTGATATCAAGGTGGACAACTCCCACCTGCCACTGGTCAGCAACAGTGCTGGAGAACAGGTCATGCAGTTCTACTGGCTAGACGCCTTTGAGGATGCTTACAAGCAACCAGGTAAATTGTGGTGCTGCGCTGCACTTTTGAGCATGTTAACAGTTACGTTAAGATACAAGAAGTCTTTAAATTAAAGAGTGACATTATTGAGCCATATATTTTAGAAATTTTTTTTGGTTCAGCCAAAGTAATTTTTAGGAAAGATGTTACACACCGGACTTGAATTAAGAATACAACCAGATAAGTTAAAAGTTCATATTGTATCAAAATAATGAAGAAAAGGGCTATTTCAGAATTTTTCTGAATGAATATTCTTTCTGATTTTTTTCTTCACTTATTGTATATTCAATATTTTTCATGTTAAAAAAATCCTTTACTTTTGATCATTTCTCTTTGGCCACAAGGGGTGGTTTACCTGTTTGGGAAGGTGTATATTGACACCGCCAAGTCTCATGTCAGTTGCTGTGTGACTGTGAAAAACATTGAACGCAGAATCTTCATCCTACCCAGGGTCAAGGTCAGTGCTTGATAAAGATCTTCTACACAAGCTTTTTATCTTCTGGAGATCGATACTGGTTATTGACCACATGATTTGACATAACTATCTTTAGGCTCTGAGTCTAAAATATGAAATCTTCTCAACTTCCTTTGCGAAATGGGCAGGAAAATATGAGTGGTGTTTTGTGGGGATGTAAATCTGGAGCTATATTTTCCCCTCATATTGGATATGATTGGCTGACATTTGTTGCTTGAGGGAAAGTGACATTTTGCATTATCCATTTTGAAAGGTTTAACAACTGATGTGTCAGAGTTGAATATGGTTTGAATTACCCTGCATTCTTAAATCAATAGCTACAAGAAATCCAATATGTTGCTAGCAACACTGACAACATTCTGCTGCCTCTTACCTTTTGGATTGTTTGCTGCTTTGACATGAACATCTCTCAATCGTATGGTTTTATACCTTTTTAGACATCTAACAAGCTCATGCTGAGTACAGTTACGATAACTTAATCTGAAGGTAACAGTGGTGTGAACCCATGGTTAGTGGTGGATGCACAATGCCAGGTAAGGCAGACCTGACATTTATACCGATTTAATCGGAATTATTCCGATTTTTAATGCAAATTTGGTCAGTTTCCAATGTTCCGAATATTTAGGAAATATTCCGATTTATTTTCTAAACTTAGTTTTCGCCTCCACAATTAAAGACATTTCAGTTTTTTTTTAAAATTAGACCAACAGGATCGACAGACAGCCTGCACAAAAGAATAATTAGGTACAATGTAGTTATATTATATCGATATTGTTTTTTATTATATAATATCAAATAAGGTGTCGAAAGTGATATTAATATTTAAGTTTAAACCATCTCGAATATTGAATCTGCTGAGTTGTTTACTTTATCTTTTATTCATATGCGCTGCCTTCTCTCTATCTTCACATCACACTTCGCCGTTATTTCCGACGAAGATTTACTCTCTTATCTTCTAAGAGTAATTTCTACTTCAGGACAGCTCTTTTTTCACCTCAATCTTGTTAGTTATCAAGTTCGATTGAGAAATCCTAAATAAAAGTAGAGTAATTCTAGGTCTGTGAAAAGTAAAGTCTAGATCTGATTATAATCCTAAGAAGTTTCATCCGGATGCAAACTTTACAATCTGCACAAGATCTATGCTTTTGATCATTATTTCTAAAGTAGAATTTAGATCTAGATTCTAGATCTAGATCCAAGCTACATGCTACATCATGCTTAACTAGTCTCAACGTCACAGCGTAATTTTTGTACTTAAATTGACCTGTTTCTCAATGAAGTGATTAAACAGTAGAGTAGATTGCGCTTTTTAGATTATTTATAAAATAAAATATTACAACTTTCCATCAAGTTGAAATTTGCTTCCCTTGAAATATCTGGTTAGGTTTTCGAAAAGAGCATCAAATAGGTCATTTTTTAACCCTTCTAAGTTTTAGTAGGGAGTACATTTACTCCTTTTCATATGAAAAAGCCTTTTAAAGTCATGTACACCACAGGTGCTAGGTTGGCAGCTCTCAACCAAAGACCGCATAATGTGTTTTGTAATGGATGCTGTACAGAACAAAAATAAAGCAAGTCATTCAGATTTTTTGGGGCAAATTCAGATTTTCTTTCCCTGGAGAGTGGCAGGTCTGGTAAGGTGTTCTAGGTCATGCCACTGCTTTTCTCTTGTAAGAAAGTAATAAAGGCCCAATCTCTAGTACCTTATGATCAGAAGTTGAAATTTCACAAGACTTATGCTTTACGCTCCTTTCTGGAATAATCAACAGCTTTGGCTTTTATGGCGATGCTCCTGCGATCTTTTGGAATTATTTATGCTCTTCTTCTTATGTCTACAGAGGGTAAATCTCAAGACATGTCAGGAGCTTTCAGAGGAAGTGACGATGCCGATGGTGCACGAGGAATTCAGCAAAATTGCTGAGAAATTTAAAATTGATCAATTCCGAGCAATGGTGAGCAATTCCTATAGAAATTTCACAAATTTTTTTGTTTTAACAAAGCCCCTAACAGGACACTGATAAAAAGAATGTCATGTTATAACCCTTGTTTACAGTTAGGATTATGTTATTATGTCTATATAGGCATTTCATAACCAGCTTTATAAATTTTAATCTCCCTCTTTTGTATATTTATTCTGATAACTTTCTACTGTATTATAAGTGATAGAGATGTATTTGTTTTGAAAATATGATTTGGTATTTTTGACACATGTGTATTTCCAGAAAGTGAAGAAGAAATACGCATTTGAAATGATGGATGTTCCGGTGGAGGCGGACTATCTGGAAATTCGATATTCTGTAAGTTTCGCTAGGAAGGAATAAGTTCCAGACCTGTCATTTCTACCGATTTAATCGGAATCATTCCGATTTTTTTATGGAAATTTGGCCAGTTTCCGATTTTCCGAGTATTTCCGATTTTTTTCTAAGTTTTCATCACATCCAGGATTAAAATCCTTTTCACTTTTTTCTTTACAACAAGATTGACAGACAGTCTGCCCAAACTAATAAATACGGACGTTATAGTTTTAATATATTGATATTGTTTTTATTATATATTATCAAATGCAGTATTGAAATTCATTTAATATTTTTGTTGTAACTATCCTGAATATTCATTCTGTCAAGTTGTTTACTTTATCGCTTATTCGTCTGCGCTACCATCTCTCTATCTTCACATCCAGACTTGGCCTCTATTTCCAACGTAGGATTATTATTTTATCTTCTAAGAATAATTTCTAGTACAGGACAGCACTTTTTTCATCTAGATCTTGTCAGTTATGAAGTTTGATTGAGAAATCCTATATAGAACAAGAGTAAATCAAGATGAAATGTCTGTGAAAAGTAAAATCTAGATCTAGATCTGATAATAGGCCTAGGAAGCTTTATCTGGATGCAAACTTTACAAATAATGTAGAATTTAGATCTAGATTCTAGATCAAGATCTAAGCTACATCTGAAGTACGCTTAACTAGTCTCAACGTCCTAGTGTAATTTTTGTACTTAGATTGACCAAATTTTTTATGAAGTGATTGAACAATAGAGTAGATTACGCTCTTTAAGTTTTTTTTTTTAAAGAAAATATTGCAACTTCCATCAAATTGTCAGTTTGTTCCCCATGAAATATCTGGTTAAGTTTTCAACAGCTAAATATACCAAAATTCATAAGATTTTTAATTTTCCGAGCCAAGTGTGAAAAAGGTCTATACACCATGTTGAAAAATTATATAAAGTAAGAAAAGAGCATCAAATATGTAATTTTTTAACGCTTTCAATAAGTTCATTGACTTCTTTTCATATGAAAATAAACCTTTTGAAGTCATGTACACTTCCTACAATGCTGCAAAATGCCAATGCCATCCAATTTATTGAGTCTCTTTAAAGTATTGTAAAGCATAAAATGCTGGATTTAAACTGAAAGAGGTATGGAAAAAAAATCTTCAGATTAGTCAGAATTTTTTACCATGGGAGAATTACAAGCAAATAAGTCTTGTTTTCATCAGAATTCAAAGCTAAACTGATGAATGAACATTCACCAAAGACTGCATTATGTGTTTTGTAATGTATGTTGTAGAAAGCAAAAATAAAGCGAGTCATTTAGATTTTCTTTCCCTAGAGAGTGGCAGGTCTGAAGTTCTAAGCTTTGTTATTGAAGTTTCAGTTTTTATTTCTTGAATTATCTTGTTTCACATGCTTGGGAGTCAAATATCTCCACATCTTCCACTGTGAATTTAAGTATTAAAATTTCAAAACCATTGAAAAAAATTGAGTGAACGTTAAGTTTTATCCAATGAACCTCTTTGATGTTAAATTGTCTTTTTACAATTTTATAATAATTTAATAATGAAGTATTTATGTGAAATTGATATAATTATAGTTTGAAGATCTTAAGAGTGTGATCACAGGCCTTTCATTTGCATGAACTTATGAACATAGAAGTACCAAGGATCAGAAGTTCATGGAGGAGATATAATTTGCTTAGGAACTCTGTTTAGACAGTACACTGCCTCAGGTATCTGTATCAACAACAGATAATCTGTGTGATACCATACTGTCGTTCAGTGTGTTTTGAGCATGACTTGGTAACATTTACAAAGGGAATGTTGATTTTTCTTCTCTCTGTTACGGATATTTGATTGTCAGGCTGATCTACCAGTCTTAGTGTCTGAACTGAAGGGAGAGACTTTCAGTCACGTGTTTGGCACAAAAACATCGAGGTAAGCATGCTCTATAAATAGACAAAACTTTTCATGACAAATATATTCCTCTAGGTTGTTTTAATTCAATTCTCTGCTTGTTTGTATGCCAAACTAGATTTGAATGCACACAAATTTCTTTATATTTAATTTCTAAAATTATTTGAAGTTGTTGCTGATTTATAATTAAGAGGGGGAGATTTATGCAGACCTGCCAACATTATGGTTTCGCCGACATTTATAATCCCAACAGCCGACAAGTTACGCGTTACAGGCGGATCTGTCAAACTTATGACGAGTGGGTTTGACAATTAGGGCTACTATGTCACAGTCTCAATTTAGCTTTGCTGGTTCTGATCATTTTGCCTTGTGGTTCAAAACAGTATTATCGAATGCTAATTATAATGATCCTCTGTTTGTGGTATTCAAGTTTAAATGTTATCGATATTGAATTATACAGCTGCCCAGCATATAGTTCAGCGAGGGTCGTTCAATAGCGGAGCACTCTTTGTGTCTCTTTTAATGTTTTATGCGTTGCACTGTTCACCGTTGGCTTTTTTTGCTACACTTGTTGGATCTCTTATGGCAACCAGAGCGCTTTCCGCTAATACTGAGCAAGTAATGTATCGGATATCATAGAGTAGAAATGAATAAAGAATCATTCGCCTAAAGTTACGGTCAATGCACTTCAAATGCACTTGAATTTTCGAGACAATGCACTGTCATTTCATCCAGATCTTATTCAACCAATTGAATTCCAGACTGACCTCTTCAAGATAAACAGCGCTTTCCCAGCACGGGATGCTAGAATCCATAATCATTTAGGCCTACCTGAGATTTTGATCTAGATCTATATCTAAATTAAACCCAGGATCACTGTTCGTATCTTATCTCGATCTACATATAGTTTAAATGCTTAAATCAAATTTTTTTATTGACACTTTTTTTTTTAATACACCCCAGGCTCTAACTTCTTAGTCTTAATCTTGGAACCGAATTAATTATTAAACTTTATTGGGTAATTTAGAATCCTATCGGGTCTGTTTCAGGCTGAACTTCTATTCACCTAGATATAAAACATTTAATATGTTTCATTAAAATATGTTTTGAACTAAATCTAGAATTTTGTAGATATGAGCTGTGTGTGTATATATTTATATATATAAATACTGGGAAGAGAATTTTCGGTAAATTAACAGAATTTTGAACATTCCTGTGATCCTATAAGATCGAGCATGTTTAAAGTTTTACGGAAAAACACATGGTGAAAATTGTATTTTACAAGTACAAAATTTTTCCGTCATCTAGTATAAAGCTAAACGATGTAATATATCGATATCGTGTATTTTTTGTTATTTCTATTTTGGAATCCAATATTTAAATTGGTATTGTAGCTGGAACCTAAGATGTTGGTGCCATCAACTTGTTTACTTTAACATTTATGCGTCCAAACATTTTTGTTCTCCCCATCTTCACACAGACTTAGCTGTTATTTGCAACAAAGGATCTTTCTTATCTTTATCTGATGAAAGTAAATACAGTTAATATGCATTATCTAAATCTAGTTGAGTTCATGTATTGAGGTCGATGAGAAATTCTAAGTGGAGCTACATCTAGATCCAGGGTAAATATAGACTTTAGTATCAAAACTGGGCAGGACATGGCATGAGACTATAATTATAGTGGGTGACGAGAACCTCAGAGCAAATAATTATGAGTCTAGATCTACATTTTATATTGTTATTTTAATTTTATACAGCCTTAAGTTTTGGACCTAATCAAATATGATCATTTCAGCCCAAATGTGTATTAGTCTGGGTACAGAAAATATAAATGAATTTAATCACTTTGAAAAAAAAAAAATGCTTCACAATCATTGCCCTGTGTATACAATCACATTTTGTTTTAATTTAGAGGTTTGGGGGGGGGGGGGGGGAGAATGCTCCTGCCTAAGCCATTAGCGTAGTCTGATTCTGAAAAGTTCATTAAATTTTTGTGTTGTTCTCATCCCTGAGAAATCTTTTGTTGATGTTGATTGTCTGATGATTACTCGGAAATGTCAAAAGTTTCTCTGAGTGGAGGTTGGCATTACTCTAAGCCTGTTTTGGGACTGACAGGTCTGTTTATGGCTAAGATGATCTAAGTTATTTTTTCCTCTTTTGTTTTCAGCCTAGAGCTTTTGCTACTAAACAGGAAAATGAAAGGCCCGGCATGGCTAGATTTGAAATGTCCACGTATGTAAACTGCAAATTTATTTCCTGTTTTAAGGGCTTATGAATGCTCATATGGAATATGTGCTCTAATATTGTGCCATTCATACTTTACAAGAAGCTTTGAAAATAAAAGATCTTCGCTTTTTCTCAAGTCCAGAGAGTTCATTTCTGAGGTGCATTATGCTTAATTTTGCTTAAGGTTTTTTTTGAAGTATGAATGACTTCCAAGTAAACAATTTTTTTAAAATTTTTTTAATCAGCTTCATCAACACCAAAGTATTCCATACATATCATAAGATGAGTTTCATTGAGTTCTGAAAGGCTCTTAGGGGTTGTTGGGTAGCTGTGGGTGAAAATGTTACGTCATCCTGTGATTGGGCTTTTATCAACTTTATACAGCTATAGAGAAATTTACAGCAATATTTTTCATAAAGAAGGGGTGCAATTGTATTTTTTTTAAACTTTCTTTTCCAGAGGTCTCGACAGCCGCAACAAGCTGGTGTAAGCTTGAGGTATTGTGTTTTCTCTTTTAATTTAAAATCAGGTTAACTTTGTGGCACAGATATAGTTTTTAAAGTTCTTTGTGCAACTTTCTGTCACGTAAAACTGAGAAAAGTTTTTTTTTCTTAATCAATTTTCTTGATGCACTTGGTTTTCTGTACTTTACGCATGGATCTCTTGCTATCAAGCCTCACTCTCTTGATTCTTTTCAGGCTGTGATCTCAAAACCTGAACATATTAGTGTCAGCGACGTCCATCTCGCTCCGCCGCCTCTCACTGTCATGACTCTTAACCTTCAAACGCTGCCAAATCCAAAGACCAAACAGAATGAGGTAAGAGAGGGCGGGACCATTCCCTTACATGCCGTGCCCTCATGTTCTTGAGGTGCAGACCTATCAGGCCCTAAGTTCTCAAGTTTTTAATTGATGAATTTGTAACACATTTTAAGTATGACAACATTTTATTATATTTTTAAAAAATTTCCTCGTAAAAATGACTCCTTTTACACCTCACGAATAAAAATATATGTTATTACTTTTTAAAATGCCTTAAGAATCGCATTGACCATATCACTTGAGTGTAAGGAAAAAAACCAAATTTACTTTTCACTCTAAATTCTTTTCTCAAATTGAAATTGTCCTTTATTTTATCTTGTCAGATTGTGGCAGCTGCTTGCCTGTTACACACGGACTTCCACATGGACAAACCGGCACCCAAGCAGACGTTCCAGCACCATTTTTGTGGTAAGCTAAGATGTTAGGAAAAAGAATTTAGATTTTGTAAAACCACATCATTTTAAGGTACAGCAAAGAAGTTTAGAGGACAACTTAAGTTATTACAGAAAGCATAAACCTGAGACAAGGCATTCAGATAACCAAATCTCATTCAAAAGCTGAAAAACACATTGAAAGCAGATTGAAAAAGCAAAATACAAATGGCCATCAAATAGATCATCTGAAATGTGTTAATGGAAAATGCACAGGTTATGAAGTAATGATATAAATTGGATGTCATCTCCATTTCCATATGATTGCCAGATATAAGAGCAGAAAGATGTTTATAAAACTAGAAGAGATAGAGAAGTCAATAGGAAACGTAAGGTGATCTGGAAGAATACAAGCAATTTTAAGTCATAACAGTGGAGTGTTCTTTTTTGATGGGTTCTTATTTTAGTCTACTGATATTTTTTTCTCGACAATTTTCAGTGATGACAAAGCCTAGCGACTGCATTTTCCCGTTTGATTTCAAGGATCAGGTCAAAAGACAGGTATGGCCCTCTCTCTCTCTTTTTTTTGTATTACGCCCAAACCGAGTTCCCTGATCAGTTATCGCTTCAATGTGTATTAGGTTAATATCTTACTTGATCATTTTTTGATGTGACCAATTTCATGCCAGTTTAAATATCACAGATGATGTGAATCAGCTGGAGGGTGCAAAGACATAAAATGTGGACTCTTTTATTGTATTTCTCTTTTTTTTTGATAAAATGGGATAATATGGCAAAAATTGTAATACCCGTAAGAACAACATTTTTGTAGTTTTGTCCTTACACTTGCTGTGACAACCATTGCTATATCTGAAAGTCTCCGTTTTTCCCCTTTATTTTTGCAATAATGAGTATCGATATCGCCTCATGTTGTTATAACAACAAAACTAGATCTGAGGGCACTAAGGAAAGAAAGCACAACTTTTTCAAAGGAAAAAAATCTGGAGCAATTTGTCTTGCCTGCATTGCTATGGCACCAACAAACAAGCGATATCAGCTTTTATGCCTTTTCTCCACACAGTTCCCTCTTGTTAAAGCGTTGCCTAGGCCTAGTATCGGTATTACCAGAGTGTCACCGGAGCTCTGGTAACAGTTCGGCGAGCTATGCGTGGTATGCAAGACCTATGCATCTCACCCACAGCAAAAATTTCCGAAAACCACTTATCTCCCTTTTGTAGAAATAATGGCAACCCTTGCTAACATGATATGAAAAGATCAAGAGTTGTTCTTACTCCCGAGTTCTAATGTAATGTGTCATGGTTGATGTTCTGCGATATTTGTTTTGCCTTGAATTAATGAATGAAGAGGATAATGTTCGACCAAATTCCTGTTCCTCAGGCGACACGTTTCACTGTGGACATCATGCCAAACGAGCGAGCTCTGATTGGGTTTTTGTTGGCCAAAATACACAGATTTGACCCTGATCTTCTAGTGGTAGGAATTTGTGCTGGTTGCTTAAAAGTTGGTGTCAAGTATTCTCATGGATGCAGATTTTTCAATTTAATCAGAAAATTGATTTTTTTGTCTTCCAAAATTTCTTGCACTTGTATCATTTCAAATTTGTACTTTTTTATGTGATATGCAGTATCTTCTTTGGAAAAGACCATGTTTTTTTTTTTTAATTAAAATTTAATACGTACTCGTTCAAAATGAAAGCTTTCAATATGTTAAAAAAATATATTCAGATCTTGACAACCATTTCAACTCGTTTAGGGTCATGACATCTACGGATTTGATCTGGATGTTTTGCTTCACCGCATCAGCGCCAACAAAATCCCGCACTGGTCCAAAATTAGCCGTCTCAAAAGGACGTTGATGCCGAAACTAAGTGTAAGTTCTCAATTTGATCTACTTATTGGCAGGGAAGAGAATAATCCTAAGTAGAGCTAGATCTAGATGTTATTTAGTCGAAACCTGGCATTAAATAACATCAGATGATAATTATAGATCTAGTAGGTGATTTTCATTCAAAAGAAAATAATTATAGATCTAGATCTACATGTTATTTTGTTATTTTTCTATTTACACAGCTACTGTGAAGTTTAAGACCTAATGGATATCGATCATATTCAGCTCAAATGTCTTTGGAAAATATGAAGTGTTAAATGTGTAAGCTAAAGTATAGGCCCTTATGTATACTCTTGATGAATAAACCTTTATGGTGCCTCAGTTGAGCCAGTAAAACACAGTAAGCAGTAACATTTGGGGCACAGAGCTGTAGATGGGCTACAGGTCAGCCACCCTTATAGTCTAGGCACAGGAAAGTGAGCTAAATCAGTATGAAAAAAAATTTGCTCCATAATTATGGCTCTGTGTACAATCAAATTTTGTTTAATTTAATGGGGGTTGAGGGGAGGATGCCATTTAGTTAAATGGCGGGTGGGGGGGGAAGAATGCTCCCGTTCCAATTGATTGATTAAAAAAAGATCAGTAAAATTTTTGTTTCCAGTCTTTATCCCTGTTATTTGACATATTCCACAATGCCAGGTTTTTTTTTATCAGAATATGAACTTTTTTCTACCCTGATCTATTATCCAAGCATCCTTGACATATTATTTAAGAATTGTTTATTTTACAATAATATGAAAAACTAAATGGAAATGCTTTTTAAACTGATTTAAGAACTTGGCACACATGATGAATTCATTTCAAGTTTATGCAAGATAAGGTAAAAAAAAAATTGTCTCCTCGTTTTAGCATGGGCATGGCAGGTCCTCGTTTGCCGAGAAGACTGCCGTTTGTGGTCGCATAATGTGTGATGTGCAGATCTCAGCTAGGGAGCTCATCCGTTGCCGTAGTTACGACCTCACGGTTCTTACCAGTGATGTGTTAAAGCTAAACAGGCTTGAGGTCGACTATGATGAAGTGAAGGCCATGTTTCAGTGAGTTAAAGGTTTAGGTCAATTTAGAATGGAAACAAAAACAACAGAGATAGTAATAGGAACAGTAAAGATGAACTAAATTAGAACAAGTGAAATTTAAGCAAGTTATTTTGAAATGTCTGAAATCTAATATAGATAGTTATAGAAGATTCCTTTAAACAGCAAAGCATATAAAAAGCTCATTTCTGATTGGGCAACAATGCTACCCACTGATATCGCATTGTCATTCTCACGCTTTCTTTATTCTATTTAAATATTTTTTTGTTGCAAATTTGCAAAGTTGTATTTTTAATGAAGAAAATAATTTCAACCAATAGTGTCAATCTGTAGGAAATTTGTCCACCAAACTATTTAAAATGAAAGCGGTTTTGGTTTTGAAAATGGAAACACACCAGAGCCAGAATAGCAATTGATTCAGCGGGTCTGTCTTTCACGATTCTTCAGGTCCAGTGCCGATTTGTTGAAGTTGATAGAGCTGACGCTGCAAGACTCCCATTACATTTTGCGGATCATGTATGAGCTGAATGTGATTCCTTTAGCGCTGCAGATCACGAGCATCTGTGGCAACATCATGGTGGGTCTAGAAATATTTATCTTAATAGAGGATTTACTTTTCTTGCAAATATCTCAGATCAATAGTGATTCGTATATTTCACATCATCATATTCATATGATACTGAGAATCTAAAAGTCCAAAGTAGTGGAATTAAAAAAATGAATAAGACCAACTCGGCTCTTTGTATACTTTCAAAACCTGTCAAAGCGTGATTGCGAAATAAAACCATTAGTAAAGCAGAAAAGCCTTAATTTTTTCTTTTTAAACTCACTTCAGTCTCGCACACTTCTGAGTGGACGATCAGAGAGAAATGAGTGGCTCCTCCTCCATGCGTTTCACGAAAAGCAATACATCTGTCCAGACAAAGAGTACAAGAAAAAGCAGACACCGGTGGTAAGGCTGAAAAACTTTCTTGCCCGTTATTAAAGGAAAAGGAAAATCAAATGATTTTTGTTAAATTTTTATTTCATCAATAATTGTGAATATTGTTATGTTTGAGATTTTCAAAAATTTGTTCTGCAAGTTAATTTTTTGAACGATTGAAATTTTTATTCTCCTTTTTTTCCCCGCGGGTAAAAAGCTTTTAAATGAGGATGATGAGGAGCTTGACCAGGGAGGAGGAAAGAAGACGCAAGGAAGGCGCAAGCCAGCTTACTCAGGAGGTCTTGTGTTGGAACCCAAAAAAGGTGAGGGATCGGCTACCAAATATGACTTCATCTATCATGACTCCTCTATGTTCCTAGCCAAAACTTGTATCTCCACACATTTTTACTCTTACCTCTCGGGTGAAAGTATTTCAGAGGGAATCCTGGTGGCTTTCCTCAAGTGCAATTGTTTATCTAAAACCTCTCACCATTTTTACCTCTTAAAAAATCTGTTGCTTTTTGTACACATGCAATTATTTTAAGTCTGTGTTGTGGATAACTTCAACTGTTCAGGATCTTTTACATCAGTTACATTAAAATCTCATCTTGCCTCTATTTGTTTATTTATCAAAGAATGTTGTAATCCCCCCTAGGTTTCTATGACACTTATATCCTTCTTCTTGACTTCAACTCGCTGTACCCTTCTATCATACAAGAGTACAACATCTGCTTCACGACCATTTCCAGGTCTGAAAAGGTTAATCAGGTTAGTAGGACTGGGCACTTCTCTACAGGAATATTAACACATTTACATAATTGTATGTTATGTCTCGGTTGTCAGAATTGTCATGTGAGGCATCTAAGGCAATTCAGACATGTCTTTGACAACACTTTTGAGTGCGAACCCATTTTGTCATTTCTCAGATAATTTTTACATCATGCCAAGAAAATCTTTAAGTTTTGACCTTTGATTAATTCACCCTAAATTCCGCACATTTTTATGTTAGGCACATACTTAGGCAAGATCTAATGATCTACATTTTCATTTTTCTTTAAAAAAAAAAAAAAAACAGAAAGACCAAAACATATTTCCCTTCTATTTTTTTTTGTGATTTTAGATGACAGAAGAAGAAGATGAAGCGAACCTGATTCTTCCCGACCCTGATTTGGAGCCAGGAGTCCTACCTGTTGAGATTCGCAAGTTGGTGGAAAGCCGAAAGCAGGTGGGGGGTGCCGATGTCTTAAAAATATGATAAACCAACAGTCGAAACCTAGTTCAAATTTCAATTTTCCTTGCTGTAAAGTACCTTCTTAAGTGGCTTCTCAAACCCATGTAGAATTCCCAAAAATGCTCTTTAACAATCTTTTTAAAAGACTTTATACTTCACCTATGGTCTATAACAGGTGAAGAAGCTTATGAAAGGCAGCGACATAAGTCCAGAGCAGATGATGCAGTATGACATCCGTCAGAAAGCTCTGAAACTGACTGCCAACTCCATGTACGGCTGCCTCGGGTTCTCATTCTCTCGCTTTTACGCCAAACCTCTTGCAGCTCTTGTCACAGGAAAGGGCAGAGAAGTAAGCATCTCTCACTATGTTTGAGCTCCAAACAACTTTTTTGCAGATGTTTTAAATATTGGCCTCCATAAAATACTAAGCATTAACACTATGTGATTTGGGCTCCGGTTTTATCAATTATCCTCTATTTTTTAATCTCTCGTGACACCATCATCACATTCCAATTCCGTTTAAAAAAAAAACACTTTTCTTTTTCTTTCTTTTGTTTTTTTTTTTAAATGTGATCATTATTGTCACTAACTGCTTATCTTTCTATTAGTAGTGACTCAAATTTAAGATCACTTAGTGATGCAAAATCTTACTTGACATAAGTGATTTCAGGAACAGTAAAGCTATTTCAATTATTTTGGGTGTTGTCATTTTATAGATTTTATTTAATAATTATTAACACAGTGCCACTCACATGAGTATGATTTGATGTCGTTTTTTCCTCAGATTCTCATGAAAACGAAAGACTTGGTGCAAGGGGTGAGTATCATGGGCGGAATAACTACTCTTTGGATGGCCTTTAAAATTTCAAGTTTAAATTGCTTCCTTAGAATTGACTAAAACCAGTTTATTGATACTTTAGGATTTAGAGTGGTGGGTATTTATTTTACTAGATCAAGTACAGTATTGATTGAATAATGACTTTCTAACGATTATAAGCTTATACTTTTGGCATTGGCAATACAAAGCAAAGTTCCTGAGCATCGGCTACATACAATACAAAGCAAAGTTCCTGAGCATCGGCTACATACAATACAAAGCAAAGTTCCTGAGCATCGGCTACATACAATACAAAGCAAAGTTCCTGAGCAAAGGCTACATACAATACAAAGCAAAGTTCCTGAGCATCGGCTACATACAATACAAAGCAAAGTTCCTGAGCATCGGCTACATACAATACACAGCAAAGTTCCTGAGCATCGGCTACATACAATACACAGCAAAGTTCCTGAGCATCGGCTACATACAATACACAGCAAAGTTCCTGAGCATCGGCTACATACAATACAAAGCAAAGTTCCTGAGCATCGGCTACATACAATACAAAGGAAAGTTCCTCAGCGTCGTTTAGGGGCAGTGCTAGATCAAGTCATTGTTTAACTGTTTTTAAAAACTTTGTACTAGTTTCTCTCATATTTCAAACGATTGAATTTTTGGGTTGTTAGGCACATTCACAATAGTTTATGTAAGAAGAAAAAATGTCTGACCAAAAAGAAATTGTTATGAATTCTAATATCATTTCCGATGCACGCTCATAACTACTACCCATCGTAGGTGTCCGAATGTCTCCAGATATATGTTCCCTTAAGAACATAGACTCCTCCACCTCGGAATGTTATTTTAATTTGCTGCCAATTTCACCATATTCCCCAGATGAATCTTGATGTGATCTATGGCGACACGGACTCGATCATGATCAATACGAACTCCACCGACCTGGACACTGTCTTCAAGTTGGGAAATAAAGTGAGTCCATTAGGAAGTGATTTCAAACTTCCTCCTCTGTGAGTTCGTTAAGAAGTCATTTCAAACTTCCTCCTTTGTGAGTTCGTTAAGAACTTTCTCCTTTATCTTGACATAATAAGTGTAGTTATCTGTATGAGAACTAGCCTAAGCGACTTGGACTTTTGTGGTGATTAGTGTCATGGTAATACCAGTTTTGTTTTGAACGTGGGAAAATCCCTGCCACTGTCAGGACCGATACTTAAACCCCTACATCCACCTACTCTCCATCCATGTAATGTAAGTTCAAATTGTTTGAATGAGCACAAAAAGTGTCAAATATTTAAGATTTTTATCCTGTAGATGTCACTGTGTGTCAATTTTTAAAAGAAATGGTTCATGATGTATCTGTGCATGTAAAGGAAATAATTACTAAGTCCTGTTGCTTATTCATCTCTTCCTGATAATGAATTCGATGTTTGAAATCTTCTTGTTCTCTCTCTCTCTCGACCATCCACCCAGGTGAAAATGGAGGTGAACAAGCTGTACCGTTTGTTGGAGATTGATATTGATGGTGTCTTTAAGTCAATGCTTCTACTGAAAAAGAAGAAATACGCGGCCCTGAGCATCTCTCGCTCATCGGATGGGAAGGAGACCCAAGTAGAGGAGAGAAAAGGTCTGGATATCGTTCGCCGAGACTGGTGTGACCTGGCCAAGAATGCTGGCTCGTAAGTCCTCTATGGCTCCAGTGTGTTTGGAGGTCATGTTTTGAGATTTTGTTTCGTTCTTACGGTTCATATTTTCATATTTCAGGGCCTTTGGATGCAATGGAAGTTGTTTTACAAAGGTCTGATTTGAAGAAAAAAAGATGGGTCTTAAATAAAACAAGTTCTCACAATTCCAAAAAAGTTCTGTTTGATCCAAAAGGAAGAGAGGGGGGGGGTGTTTTTGTTTTTATTCTGGGTTATTTTCGGTAAAATGAATTTCTTTGAAAGCAAAGTAAATATGGCAGATTTATTGCAATAGAATGAAAGTGTTCATAAAAAATTATTATACTTGCTTCACATACTTCAAACGTTTTTCCCCATTCATCAGTTTTGTTGTAAGCACAATTCTGTCTGGCAAGTCAAGGGAGGTTACTGTGGAGGAAATCCACACCAAGCTGCAAAAAGTGGCAGAGGAAGTGCGTGAAGGCAAGATTTCTCAGGAGCTCTTCCACATCACAAAGGTTGGCGTCTGCTTCAGCCTCTTAGTGTTTGTCTTGCAACCAATAATAAGTGAAATATAGGAACAAAACAAACAAATGGCTTTAACCTTATCATGCAGTCCTGTGAAAATATTGTTTATTATTTAAGCATATTTTCATTTACTCTTTCTCTCTCTCTCTGTGTGCCATCCTAGCAACTCACCAAAAACCCGAAGGACTATCCTGACAGCAAGAGTCTCCCGCACGTGCAAGTGGCCATGAGGTACAATTCTAAAGGTGGAAAAGAGATGCGAGCTGGCGACACTGTGCCTTACATCATCTGTGAGGTATGTTGATTGTGTTGCTATGTCTTTATTACGTTTTCTCTTTGAAATATCATAGTGACCTTTTTTTTTTATGTAGAAACAAACTAAATCTAGATGAGTTTGATTTTTTCAATTCATCTCTTGACAGGCTATATAAAGCAATCAAAAACAATTGTGGCTGTTTCAAGTTTTGATATTTGAGGATTAAAAAACACTGCAAAGCAAATGACACGACAACCTCTTAGATTGTCCTCTAGGCAGGCGATAAGTTGGTGATAGTCAAAGTTGTCAATTAAAGCACCTTTGTATTCAACAATAAAAGATTTTCAAAATCATATGGCCACACCAAAACGACAATGGGTTCCTAAGTTACACTTGTCCTTTAGTAATCCCTGTAGCTAACCAATGACAATTCTTGCAAATCCTAAAACTTTGGTTTAACACTTGATAATGAGTAATGCAAACCCTTTACCTTTTTTTAATTTTTCTTTACTAAGTGCACTACAAGTGCTGATTAATGTGTATTATTTTTGGCAGGATGGCTCCACCATGTCAGCAACTCAGCGAGCGTATCATCCAGAGGAACTTGCCAAGCAAACAAATCTCAAAATCGGTAAAAAGCAAGAGCTCCTAAAAAAGAACATATCAAGCTGTGTAACATCGACATCTTAGAGGCTTTTCAGCATATCATTTGATTTAGTCTGAAAAATTCCTAAAGAATTAATTATGCAAGTTTGTTTGAAACTATTTTATTTAAATTCCTACTACTGCCTTGATTTTTCTTTTACCTAGTTTTGCGCTTTACCCTGAGAGTGTATCTCGGTGATGACCGGTGAGTTTAACAATGAGGTTATTGTATCAAGAAAGAATTCTGTGGAAATGGTTTCTACTGATGGGCTTGACCTTTTTCTTTTAAAATCTTATTTATATTTATCATCATATTTGGCTTGCAGACACAAAGTACTACCTGGCCCACCAGATTCACCCTGTGGTTGCCAGACTGTGTGACCCCATAGACGGCACAGATAGTGCACGCATTGCTGAGTGCTTAGGTGAATGAGTTAAAATTGTTCTTTCTGTATGATTCATTAATAGTTTCATTTTCTGTTCATCAGACCTTTGTAGCATTAGTAAAAAATGTCCTTTCTCGGCAAAATGATCACATGGAAGTTTTGGTGGAGAATCTTGGATTTATCTGTGTATTTAAAAAAAATAAAATTTAGAATTTAATTTTGAAAAATACCATATTTTTACATAACTTAAAAAACAACTAAGAAACATCAAAAATTTTAATTCTATTCTATTTTGCTGGAAGAAAGCAGAGTAAAAAATGTATTGTTTACCTGACAAAATATTTCTTTTATTATGCTATAAATGGATATTTAATTTATACTTTTTGCTTTCTCATAGATCTGTGATCAGAAACAACTTTTTGATAACCTGCTTGATCGTTTACTCATGATGAACTGTTTGGACCTAATTTAACTGAAAGTGCAGATTTAGTTAGAGCTTCAGAGAGTGAGAATTTTGAGTGCAGAAAGAACTGCTCTTGGTTTTCTCAAAATGTTGCTGTTTACCATTATCATAACCGTATGTACAACTGTTCCTTTTGTGCTCCAGGCCTGGATCCTTCCGGCTACAGACAGTCGGTGTAGAAAGAACTGCTCTTGGTTTTCTCAAAATGTTGCTGTTTACCATTATCATAACCATTTGTACAACTGTTCCTTTTGTGCTTCAGGCCTGGATCCTTCCGGCTACAGACAGTCGGTGAGAGCTGAGGAGGATGATGAGGAAGATCTGGTCACAGTCCAGCTGACCATTGAGGAAAGATTCCGAGACTCTGAGCGCTTTACCTTCAACTGTCCGGCACCGACCTGTGGACGACAGGTGGTTCTAGATGCTCCGTTTATTGGCAACGTGAGTTTGAGTTTATCTGATTTTATTCAATTTTGAAAGTGAAAATTTAAGAAATAGGCAACAAACAAACAGAAAACCAACCCTGCCCATTATTTTGTGTCTTTCTCAATCATCAAGAAATGGTGAATAATTAACATTATTTATTTCTTTCTTTCTGGCAGGATGCAAGCCTGACTCCGGCACTGCAGTCTTGCCCTAATAAGGAGTGCCGCTACCCTCTATGGGAGTCAAAGACAAGATTGAAAAACATGCTTCAGCGGAATATACAGCAGCATGTCAATAGATACTACCAGGTGAGTCATCAGTGTTGTGGTTTCGATGTGTTTGTCAAGTTTTTTTTAACAATTTAAAGGTTGGGTGGTACATATTTTTAAAACAAATATGTGATCAAATAGATTTGCTTACCTGTATGAATGATTTAGAAATCTAGCCTAAGTATCTCATGTCTATAGAGGTACAGGAAGGTTATTCTTAAAAAAAGTGTACTTAAGTACATGCATCTGAAACAATTGTTTATTTATAATTTCTAGCCATCAATAATTCAATCAGAAACAGTTTAACTTTTTGACTGAACGTTGCAGGGCTGGCTCAGATGTGAGGATACTGTTTGTGGGGCGAGAACTAACCGGATGCCTCTGATTATGCAGAGAGGCCATCCTGTGTGCCCTTCATGTAATAGAGGGTACCTGCATCCAGAGGTGATTTTCTTCTTTGTTTCACAGACTGGAGACTTCCGTAATCTAACTGGAACCTATAATCTTCAATGCTGTAAAAATTATGCTTGCATTAACTTTTACTGTGAAAATGAAATAGAAATATATTCTAGCCTCAAATAATAATCAAGACAATATTCCCATCTGTTGGAAAAATTTTCTGTATTTAAGACAAAAATAATTTCTTTTCTTTTGGAGGCCATAGAAATGTAAAATATGCAATTTTATTCACCTGCTGTTTACTCTGCCACCTTGTCACAAGTTATAGGTCAAACCTCTTTACAGCGTATTTTAGGTGAAGTTGCACTAATGTGCCTGGTCATTCTGTTTGTTTCCTTTCATTGTATCCTCAGTACTCGGACTGCACCCTGTACACCCAACTGTGTTTCTATGAACACATTTTTGACGTCCCCAAAGCATCAACATATCTGAACGATGTAGAGAAAGGTAGGATCCTCTTTGGAATAAGCTCCTGAGAATATTTAAGATTCCATGAACTGATCTGCTGTTTTTAACTCATAAGAGAGGTCTACGTGACATGCAATGGAAAAATTAAAATTTTAGCTGTGTAGATCAAACTGCATGATTGTCATTTTGATTTCTATATTATTTAAGAAGAGCAGAGCATATTTTACCTTGACTTGCAGTCAAAGAATCACTGAAATTAAATTTGAGCAAATCATAGATATCAAGTTCACTGATATTGTGTTAAAATTTTAACTAGCAGTGGTACAAGTATGAAACAGAAACTCATTCAACTCATTGTTTCTGAAATTTATTCATCTCAAACATTCAGATATATATATATATATATATATATATATATATATATATATATATATATATATATATATATATATATATATATATATATATATATATATATATATATATATATATATATATATATACACACATATACATAGAACACCTCAGACTCATTTTCATTTGTATCCTAGATCTTAGCTGATCTAATACTATTATATAAAGAACATGATTGTTACACTTCAATGCTATCCTATTCTTATGAATGTTCCAATATTTCATTCGTTTTCATTTATAACTTTTATTTATTCAAACTGTAATTTCATGGAGCCACAATTTGACCTCAATTGCTACTTCTCTGCAGGTGTTCTTCGCAAGGTGAATAACGAGGTGCAGCAGGCGTACAGGGAACTCAAGATTATTGTCACCAGGTAAAAGACAATGAATCTTACATTCAGTTGATCCAGCAGGGGATTCATGTAAATCAGCAGTTTTATATTGACTTTTCAATCTTCTGTCATGTTAAATTTCTATTCTTGGTGTTGTGATACAGAGATGCTCCTAAATTCCCTCTCTGTTGCTCTCTCCTATTACGCTTAGTTCACTGTAATCTGTTGCATCCAGTGTCAGTAATGAAAGTAATTTATTTCACCTTTATTAAAAAAAATGCTAGTTAGTATAATAACGATCTATAGTAATGGTGACAATGTGAACAAAAAACATTGTATCTTGAACTCTCCTCTGTTCCTTGATTTTATTTATTGAAAGTTGTGACTGCAAGATAGGCACCACAGCATCATATTATTCATTTAACTTTACGCTTAAAACAGGCTAAATAAATGTATCATTCCATATATTAACCTTTGAATGTGAATAGAACAACCAAATCAAGAGCATGAGATGTGAGACATGTATTTTTGGTCATTGGTTGTGAAAATCTGATTTTTAATCATTATCCTATGACCAAATGGCAGTTATTTCAAAATGCAGAATGTATTTATTGAAGTAGCCACATCAACCAAAACAGCAACAACTCATGTCTTGTCTTCATTTGCAGATGGCTGGACCGAAGTGCCTACTCTAACGTTGACCTCGGCAAATTGTTTCAAGGTTTGGGATTGATGGCGCCGCAAGTGACTCCACACAAGATCAAAGTGGAGAGGGAGATGTGATTGTGAATTTCTTGCTGCTTACCGCCATAATTGTGATGAAAAATTTTCAAACAGAAAATTACTTCGTATTTATTCCTGATGACAATAGTAGTCGTGAAAAGAATTTAAAAAAAAAATCAAATCAATTAATTAAGAATATTATAATTATTTTTATTGTAGATCTGAAAAAAATTTTTTTTTTTTTTTTCAATTAGTGGGGGAGAAATTAATGCTTTCAGTACAGCACAATTTTGTTTTCTTTCATTCTCTTTCTCTGCTAATTTGCTATTTTAAAATTTACATGATTTCAAGGAAATTCTTTCACCATATTCTTGTTTTTTGATGGACCTTTGATAGTCCTGAATCACATCCTGTTGTCTAAAATTCCTTTATTTTTCCTGATTATTTCAGTGTAGTACTTATCCATGCATTCTGCTTTTGTACCATATGTTGATATTTATAATCACCAAATTGTGTTCATTTTTAGGTCAAGTGAATTATATGCTTACACTTCAATGTACAGTTGGTAAAAAAAAACCTTTTGTGATCAAGTAGACCTAGATCAAGAATTTCAATAAAGGATAGGCCTCATTTTTGGGAAATCATCGGCCGTGTGGTGTAATCATCAGCGGTGTGGTAGATTCCTTTGTTATTTATAGCATTGTGTTTGCTTCTCTCTCTGTTTCTCTAATCCATTCATTTTATATACTGCTTCAGAGAATGCTACTTTATTGCTGTCGGGTTTACCTAGCTTTAGCTCAATTATTTCAACTCTGCTAGCCCTCATCAGGCATAGCAATGAGTGAGTCTAATCCGCTCTGGGTTTATGTCTTTTTTCTCTATTCTGATAATAAATCAAGTTATGAAATTTTCAACCCTTTTGTCTATATCTTGTGGTGTGAATTTTATGTGTGATTTGTGACTATTTGATAACTGCGGTGAATTATTTGGGGCAGATAGTTTTCCGTAAACTTACAGAATTCCGTATATTTTGAACATTCATGTGATCCTTCATAAATTCTGTCCCTGTGTCAGACTGAAACTTTTATCTGTAAGGTTGAACGTTTGTAAAATTTTAAGGGAAAACAAACGGTGCAAATATAATTCTACAAAGAATTACCCCATCATCAAATATCAACCAGTGCGATATCTTAAGTCTATATCGTATTATTTATCATAATTTATATTTTCAATTCCATATCCTACATTTATATTGCAGTTGAAACCATCCAAGATGTTGGGGCCATCGAGTTGTATACTTAAATTTACTTTATCATACATTCGCCAAAATCTTCATTCCTCATCTTCACACCCGGAGGTTACCTTTATTTCCAACAAAGCATCTTTATTTTTTTCACATGATAATAGTTAATATGGCTTTAGATTTAGATCTAGATCTCTGGATCTTAAAATTGAAACTGGGCTCGTCATGACATGAGACTTTAATTATTGTATGTGATTTTCATTCCAAAGCGAATAACTATAAATCTAGATCTAGATGTTGGATAAAAAGATGGTCATTTTTCTTTTTATACGGACGGGTGGAGCCTCGTGAGAAGTCTAAGGCCTGGTAGATATTTATCATATTCAGCTCAAATGTCTAAAAAAAAAGATAAGGGAAGCAGTGCTCAATATGCAAGTCAGAGTATAGGCCTATATGTATTCTCTGATGAGTAAGAGTAAACCTTTATAGCGCCTCAGTTGAGCCAGTAAAACATGGAAAGCAGTAAAAACTAGATTTGTTTAAAGAAAAATAAGGAAAGAACAAAAAATAAAAAGTATGACATGCAGTGAACTTCATAGGTACTATTTTTATTGCTTGATCAAAATCTTCACTACTACTAGTACCAGTACATTTGTAAGTGTTTTTACCTACAACCACTTAAGTTTTTGATTTTCAATATATACAATCTGCTCTTTTTTTTATTTCCGTTTTGAAAATTGAGTGTTTGAGTTTGATGATTAAGTTGAAAATTTTATAAAATTAAAATGATTTATAGAAATTACAGTCATTTTTGGGACACAGCTTAGACGTATTTTCATTTTAAAAATGTAACTAAAATTGTATGAAAACTAAAATCTTTAAGCTGACCTGGGTTCTATTTTCTTGCCATATCGATCACATCTTTTACTAAGATTTCAGGGATTTGTGATGGAATGGAAGTGAGGCAAAGTTTTCCTCACAAAAATAAAAAAACTACCTTTGTTCTGCTATGAAATGATGAGCAATATACACTTTTTGTTAGACAGGCATGAACTTAGCCTGCTGCTTTTCTCTTCATATCTTTTAGATTTAGTTGCTTCAATCAAAAAGGTGGAAATTTTAATGAAGACACTTTTTGAAGCGTAGACCATGTATAGATTATTCTCAAAAGTGAAATTTAATAGCACTTTGCTAGTGCCAAATTTGATGTCATTCCTTTTACTTTTCTAAGGAATTAAGTTAACTCTTAATACTATATAACAATTGACACTTAAAACATATATATATATACAGCTAGCCAAGGACAACTCTTTGAATGCAAACATTTATGAGAAGTTAATGGTTTATTTTATAGTTTGTAAGTGTAATAAATATTTTTTGGCTAACAAATTGAATACTGCAAAATGCACAGAAGAATGGCATAAACTGGCAAGGTATTCTTGTGCAAACTTAGGTAAAATTTGCTACACAGACTTGAATCTTTAACGTTAAAGGCTTAAATTTCTTATTTATTTATAGGCCCATCAATTCATACCATTTTTTACAATCCTTGTTATCCTAAAGCAAATTGACACAAGTGAATTACACTGTACATAACAAACTTCTCTGAGGTTGATATGTGTGAAGATACTTTGATCGATCAACATAGTAGTAAGGCATAGAAAAATACTTTTGGATTTGATTGTTGAATTAAGTTATCTTTGTTGCTCGCTCGCACACAAAATAAGCTGCACTTAACCCATCTCACATACAACGGTCTCACACCCATTCTTAATGAGTTGTACGTGGCTCATATCAGATTATAAGAAAAATCACATTCAAAGACGTTGATAATTAGAACACAGCTTTCTTGAGGCTTTTAAGTGTAAAAACTGCATGAAATGATCATACTCCTGTAAATATAAATTCTTTTCTTCTTTTGTTTTTTAACTCGCTTTATATAGTAAGACAAGTTTTTTTTGTTTAAAAGATGTCATTACAAAATCTAAAATAAAAATTTGGACACCTGACTCATTAGTCCAAGCTCCAAAAAAATTGTGATATTTTTAAAATGATGCAATTTTTTAGCTTCTAAAAGGGTTAGGTTTAGGGTCCTGTAATTATAAAGTTGTGTGCCTATTTACTTTTAGACCTCGTATTATAGTATTAGACATACGCGTCATTTTGGATCTTTTATAATTACTAAGTTATCCTCTAAGCGTGTTTTTGCTTTCTATTTGGATTTGTAAAGATTTCTGTGATTGACTCAGTCCCTCTTCCTCCATCACCAGAAATGTGCTACTAGTACAACTGCTGCTGCTCTTACTACTACTACTGCTACTACAGTGAGTACTACTTACACATCATTACATGTGTACATGAAGCCAACCACCGATAAATTGACAACAAAATCCTATTCGAAAGTCAATTTATATTTCATTGAAAATTACCGTGATTGAGTAATGATGAGGGTGAATATTATCAATATGCATTGTGTGTGTATCCAATCTATTTAGGAGAAAAATTGTAAAAAAAATTTTTACGCTTAGTCACACAGTAATTTCTATACCTCGCAAACATCTTGATGAAGAGACTTCCAGACCTGCCTTATCTCTTCCCTCTCACACTTTTTCTCAAAGAAATTTTTATTTTTTCAACAGTGTTTATTTCATTTAATTCCACCTGATAGAAATTGAGAAATTTGATAACAAAGATGATAGTTTAGAGGGCAAGTCTTGCCGACGCAACCATTTTCGACCGCTGCAAGGCAAACGTTTTCGACACCTATTAGCAAGTTGCACTTGTAATATTCCGAGTGTCCAAGCAATTAAAAAATTCATAACCTAGACCTATACACGTTATTAGTTATATTACTTTTTTTTACCAGACCTGTAATGTTTTGACAAAATCGTAAAAAGTAAACTTGCATATTTCCTGTACTAGTCCACAAATTCTATTTTTACCTTTAACTCTAAGCCATGAAAAAAATCACACTTTGTTATGAAGTTCATGCAGGGATTCCAAACAATGACGAGAGTCATCTTACAGTTACAATGACCAGGAGTTAGTTTGATAATGGACAAAAAACTTCAAAATAACTTTAATGTTGATATAGAGGAATTCATAGAACCGAATCAAGTGAAAAATAAATCCATGTACCTGATATATTATAAACTGATTAGTTAAGCATGAAGTGATGTGTGTCGAGCAAGAAAACTACATTCATGAAACTCAAGTCAAATCCACACTGAGACACTGAAACATCCTCCGCATCAGAGAGGGCTTCAAAATAAAAATAAAAAATGAAAACAAATTTGAAGTTATGAAAAATTTATTATGAACAAAATTTCTCCAGATTTTCCTTCCAATAAGCAAGCTATTATTAACCAAAATTGTAGGAGAAAAAAAAAGCAAAAATCAAAACGGAACTAATACTGGTATGTTCTATACTCTGGAAATAAGCTGAAGCAAAAGCAGGTAGAAAAAACCTAATTAGCATGTTTCACTCATGTCATAAATGTATCAAATGGTCGATAAAACACTTCCACATGTTATCAAGAGTCACATTCCACTCACAAACCACTTCCAAATGTTATCAAGAGTCACATTCCACTGCCACATGTTATCAAGAGTCACATTCCACTCACAAACCACTTCCACATGTTATCAAGAGTCACATTCCACTTATAAACCACTTCCACATGTTATCAAGAGTCACATTCCACTTATAAACCACTTCCACATGTTATCAAGAGTCACATACCACTAAAATGATGCTTTGACTTCAAGTTCAAGATGAAGGCTTCAGTGGGAGACTCATTTGGGTTTTTGTACCATATGATGCCAAGGCCTTAGCTTCAGAGAACAATGCCCTAAAGTTAAAATTTTGGTGAAAAATGAATGATTCTTTCTTTCTTTTATTCTCTGAATGCCATCTTCAATGAAAAATACATATACAAATGTGTTATAAAATAAAGTGATGAACTCTATCTACCGCCACCTTTCATAACAATATATTATACGTAAATATTTATTTCTAACCCTTAGATAAGTATTAACATCTTAAATTATAGAGCTCTCAGAGACTTTTATTTTATCCAGAATAAAAGTTTCAGCCTAAACTCGTATCATATTTTTTAGTATATCTTAAGGTAACATGTGATGGAAAAAAACATTTTTCCCTATTTGTTAACATACCAGGTGACTCAAAACAAGTCTTGCCCCTAACACCCAAATTTGGAGAACAAAACTTAAAAGTTTTTTTCTATCTTTCCTAAGTTCAAATAGTTTTGCTTCTTATAGCAAGTCTACTTAGTAATCATCGAATTCAAGAGCTTCAGTGACTCCATCTATTGACCCAGCCTGGTATAGAAGGTCTGCCAAATATTCTGCAGCCATGTTGGGGTACATGGACAAAAGATTCTGAATTTCCTCGTCTCTTTCAGAAGTCACAAACGCCTCCTTGCTGTCTTCCCTCAGCTCCGCTTTCACTCCATAATTTACTTGACGTCCACCCACATCATGTGGAGATTTCTTGTTGTGAAAGACTTGAGGTTCAGTTTTTATACGAGCCTGCTGGCTAGTGGCTAAATCTCTTCCGTTCGAGGCTGATGTTGCTTGAGACTTTGGCGACTTCGATTTGGCGGGAGAAGTTGAAACCTTGTATGAGAGTCGACTAGGCGTCAATGGCTTGGCTGAATTGTTGTTAGCTTTATTTTCCCTACCTTGTTCAGGCCCTTTTATGGGTGAGGAAAACAAAGGTTCTGTATGGTTCCATTGAGATGATGTTGAAGGTTTCGCAGGGCTCTTCTTTTCAAGTTGGGCAAGAAACGCCTCACGGTTTCTTAACAAAAAAAAAAAGTATGACAAGAAAGATCAATAGTACTAAATAAAATCACAGCAAAGTTAACAAACACGCATAAATATATCATCATATACATTTTAATCTTAAGCAATACTTTAGCAATCGATTTTCCCAATTTCACGACAATGGAAAAAATATAAAAAAACTTTGCTCCCCTAAAATCTAAAACATTTAATAGCATCTTCTCATAAGAATCATCTGTTGGTTAAAAAAGGGCAACACACAAATTTATGAAAAGAGAAGTATCACAGTCGAGATAACGATTGCTTGAATATATCAGATGCTCTGTTTAGATACAGTTGTGTACTCATACACTCTTTGTTCACCTCCTGACTTGTACTGCTGGCGCAGCTCCAGCCTCCCTCTGGGCATTCAACTCAGCCTGGCACACAAAAATAGAAAGGAAAAAAAATTATAGAAGTCAGCATCACACTCACAGTAGAGTGACAACATAGCACTACGATGGAATTATAGAAGTCAGCATCACACTCACAGTAGAGTGACGACATAGCACTATGGTGGAATTATAGAAGTCAGCATAACACTCACAGTAGAGTGACAACATAGCACTATGATGGAATTATAGAAGTCAGCATCACAGTAGAGTGACGACATAGCACTATGATGGAATTATAGAAGTCAGCATAACACTCACAGTAGAGTGACAACATAGCACTATGATGGAATTATAGAAGTCAGCATAACACTCACAGTAGAGTGACAACATAGCACTATGGTGGAATTATAGAAGTCAGCATAACACTCACAGTAGAGTGACAACATAGCACTATGATGGAATTATAGAAGTCAGCATAACACTCACAGTAGAGTGACGACATAGCACTATGATGGAATTATAGAAGTCAGCATCACAGTAGAGTGACGACATAGCACTATGATGGAATTATAGAAGTCAGCATCACAGTAGAGTGACGACATAGCACTATGATGGAATTATAGAAGTCAGCATCACAGTAGAGTGACGACATAGCACTATGATGGAATTATAGAAGTCAGCATCACAGTAGAGTGACGACATAGCACTATGATGGAATTATAGAAGTCAGCATCACAGTAGAGTGACAACATAGCACTATGGTTGAGTTATAGAAGTCAGCATCACAGTAGAGTGACAACATAGCACTATGGTGGAATTATAGAAGTCAGCATCACACTCACAGTAAAGTGACAACATAGCACTATGATGGAATTATAGAAGTCAGCATCACAGTAGAGTGACGACATAGCACTATGATGGAATTATAGAAGTCAACATCACACTCAAAGTAGAGTGACGACATAGCACTATGATGGAATTATAGAAGTCAGCATCACAGTAGAGTGACAACATAGCACTATGATGGAATTATAGAAGTCAGCATCACACTCACAGTAGAGTGACGACATAGCACTATGATGGAATTATAGAAGTCAGCATCACACTCACAGTAGAGTGACAACATAGCACTATGATGGAATTATAGAAGTCAGCATCACACTCACAGTAGAGTGACAACATAGCACTATGATAGAATTATAGAAGTCAGCATCACAGTAGAGTGACGACATAGCACTATGATGGAATTATAAAGGCAGCATCACAGTAGAGTGACGACATAGCACTATGATGGAATTATAGAAGTCAGCATCACAGTAGAGTGATGACATAGCACTATGATGGAATTATAGAAGTCAGCATCACAGTAAAGTGACGACATAGCACTATGATGGAATTATAGAAGTCAGCATCACAGTAGAGTGACGACATAGCACTCTGATGGAATTATAGAAGTCAGCATCAAAGTAGAGTGACGACATAGCACTATGATGGAATTATAGAAGTCAGCATCAAAGTAGAGTGACGACATAGCACTATGATGGAATTATAGAAGTCAGCATCACAGTAGAGTGACAACATAGCACTATGG
Organism: Elysia crispata; assembly: GCA_033675545.1. Classification (NCBI taxonomy): domain Eukaryota; kingdom Metazoa; phylum Mollusca; class Gastropoda; family Plakobranchidae; genus Elysia; species Elysia crispata. Next base: position 215,427 of record JAWDGP010002355.1, read on the forward strand.
TGGAATTATAGAAGTCAACATCACACTCACAGTAGAGTGACGACATAGCACTATGATGGAATTATAGAAGTCAGCATCACAGTAGAGTGACAACATAGCACTATGATGGAATTATAGAAGTCAGCATCACACTCACAGTAGAGTGACAACATAGCACTATGATGGAATTATAGAAGTCAGCATCACACTCACAGTAGAGTGACAACATAGCACTATGATGGAATTATAGAAGTCAGCATCACAGTAGAGTGACGACATAGCACTATGATGGAATTATAGAAGTCAGCATCACAGTAGAGTGACGACATAGCACTATGATGGAATTATAGAAGTCAGCATCACAGTAGAGTGACGACATAGCACTATGATGGAATTATAGAAGTCAGCATCCAGTAGAGTGACGACATAGCACTATGATGGAATTATAGAAGTCAGCATCACAGTAGAGTGACAACATAGCACTATGATGGAATTATAGAAGTCAGCATCACAGTAAAGTGACGACATAGCACTATGATGGAATTATAGAAGTCAGCATAACACTCACAGTAGAGTGACAACATAGCACTATGATGGAATTATAGAAGTCAGCATCACACTCACAGTAGAGTGACGACATAGCACTATGATGGAATTATAGAAGTCAGCATCACAGTAGAGTGACGACATAGCACTATGATGGAATTATAGAAGTCAGCATCACAGTAGAGTGACGACATAGCACTATGATGGAATTATAGAAGTCAGCATCACAGTAGAGTGACGACATAGCACTATGATGGAATTATAGAAGTCAGCATCACACTCACAGTAGAGTGACAACATAGCACTATGATGGAATTATAGAAGTCAGCATCACAGTAGAGTGACGACATAGCACTATGATGGAATTATAGAAGTCAGCATCACAGTAGAGTGACAACATAGCACTATGGTGGAATTATAGAAGTCAGCATCACAGTAGAGTGACGACATAGCACTATGATGGAATTATAGAAGTCAGCATCACAGTAGAGTGACGACATAGCACTATGATGGAATTATAGAAGTCAGCATCACAGTAGAGTGACAACATAGCACTATGATGGAATTATAGAAGTCAGCATCAAAGTAGAGTGACGACATAACACTATGATGGAATTATAGAAGTCAGCATTACAGTAGAGTGACAACATAGCACTATGGTGGAATTATAGAAGTCAGCATCACAGTAGAGTGACAACATAGCACTATGATGGAATTATAGAAGTCAGCATCACAGTAGAGTGACGACATAGCACTATGATGGAATTATAGAAGTGAGCATCACAGTAGAGTGACGACATAGCACTATGATGGAATGATAGAAGTCAGCATCACACTCACAGTAGAGTGACAACATAGCACTATGATGGAATTATAGAAGTCAGCATCACAGTAGAGTGACGACATAGCACTATGATGGAATTATAGAAGTCAGCATCACACTCACAGTAGAGTGACGACATAGCACTATGGTGGAATTATAGAAGTCAGCATCACAGTAGAGTGACGACATAGCACTATGATGGAATTATAGAAGTCAGCATCACAGTAGAGTGACGACATAGCACTATGATGGAATTATAGAAGTCAGCATCACAGTAGAGTGACGACATAGCACTATGATGGAATTATAGAAGTCAGCATCACAGTAGAGTGACAACATAGCACTATGATGGAATTATAGAAGTCAGCATCACAGTAGAGTGACGACATAGCACTATGATGGAATTATAGAAGTCAGCATCACAGTAGAGTGACGACATAGCACTATGATGGAATTATAGAAGTCAGCATCACAGTAGAGTGACAACATAGCACTATGATGGAATTTACTTGAAAAAAAAAAGCAGTTCTTTATAGGAGGAATCTTGATTTTTCAAAGATCTCAATTAAATCTAAATCTAAATAAAGTATAAAGAACAACTTTTCTTTCATTTTACAGAAGTTACCCAGAAAGCCATGTAGGCCTACCATGCCAAGTAAAAAACTGATGGATTTTTTTTCCTTTTGTGTTTTTTTTTTTTTCCTTCAGTTCAAAACAAGAATATGAGATAAAATAGAAAAAAAAAGAATATTATTTTAAACTTTTGAAGTCATGAAACTTTTTTTTTTATTTTTGACAAAGAGGTACATACAAATTACCTAGTACCACATAATAAATGGCTACCGTAATTTAAAAGCATGTCTTACTTTTCTTCTTGCTTCTGCCCTCTTTGCCTCGATGGCGTCTTCCTCGGCTTTCCTTGCAGCCTGCCTCTGTTCTGCCTGTTTCATCTGCAACATCAAAAGGAAGTCCACTTGGTGAGTTTCTGATCTTTAGCAAATTTTCAGAGATGGATGCACTTTAAATAATTTTTTCTCATTCCTGGAAACTAACTTCCTTTCAAAGCCACATTGTGACATCATCTATTTGTTCCAAGCGACCTAAGTTGAAAGAAATTCTAGTACCTATCGTCCACACATTCTCAGCTTTACTTCTCATTTTTTTCCCCAACACAACAAATCATAAAGATCCACCTGTGCTCTGCATATTTTCTAGAGTGAGCAATTTGACAAAAAATTTTTTTCAAAAAAAAAAGTTTATCCTGAGTGGAGGACAAAAAAATTTCTTTAACATTTTTTTGCAAAACCTGGATTGAAAACTTCACACTTAACACCAATAGAAATATCTTTCATTCAATGAAGGTGGAAGGTAAATAAGTTGAGCCACGCAAAACCAAATTCCATGTGGCAAATCAAGCTCTATGAATAATCCAGAATAAATTCTCTTCTACCTGTCGGTTATATTTTGCTGCTCGGACTTGCTGTGCTTGCCTGGCTCTAACTTGTTCTTCGCTCAATTGGCCACCTCCTACACAAATCAAATTAGCAAATTATTTATTAAGATTGAACAAAGCCAATCACTTTTCAATACTTCTAAAATTAAAGAAAAAAAAATACTGTGACTAAAAAATCCTATAATAAAACCAGTTATGAAAGTACTAATAAAATGTAGACAATGATGCAATGAAAACAAACAAATTTCATAAAAATTAAACCAAAACAAAAAATTCAACAAATGACACGACTAAAACAGTGAGCTGTCAAAGCCCTCTTATAGTTCATTCCAACTTATTTTAAAATTTAATTTAACCTGCTTTCAATGGGCTGTTCATTTAAACTTTCAGTTTTCAAATCGTATCTATAAACTGATAACAAATCAAAGCGGAAAGAGCTACAAACCAACTGTTCCAACGTAGTGGTATGACTGGCCTTTGTTTGCCTCCTTGAACTTCTCATAATCAGCTGTTTCTTTTTGTGCCACTAAGAAAAAGAAAATCAAAATTAACTACTGGTTTTGTTTGAGCGAAAAAGAAAATACGCTCTGTAGATGCTGACACACACACAGAGAAAAATTTGAATAAAAAAGTTGAGCTCAATTACTACCTTGCACTAGACAGAATGGCCATAGCCATAGTCTCACAGCTTGAAATTGTAAATTTGCTTAAGCGTTGTGCATAAAGAATTATTCTCCAAAAATGATTAAAAGAACTTAACAAGAACAGGGTAGATTAAATAATTCTCTTTTTTAAAATTGTTAGTTGTTCCTTTTTTATTTTTTTGTTTTCATCAGCTACAAAAATATACTTTCCTATTAATCTGGTTTCAATTTATTTCTGGATGATCGTATATTTTAAGTGACACTAGAAAATAAGACAAGAAAATTTACAGCACAAGAAATCAATTTGGCTACAATTAATAGACCGTAAGTTTCATCACCCCATCTTCACATACATTTTGTGTGACAATGAAAAAAGAATTTGCCTGACACATTTCATCAGGTCTCTTGTTTCACATAATAACAGTTACTATAAATTCAACTCAAATCAAAATGTCCACAACAGTAACAAGTGCATTTATGAAAATGAGATTTTTTATTAAATAATTTACTCAAGAGCCGTACATTTCTTTCAGCCTTTAAGACCTTTCATTGACACCTCCCCCCCCCCCCTCCCTCCCACTTGCTGTTTTATGCTTTACTAGAAAAATTGAAATCAAAGTCTCCTGATCTCAGATCTCAACGAATGATCTCCACTGACCAGTAAATAATTTTGTTTAGAACCTCTGCAATATATAGGTAGCCTTAGACCACACTAAACTATTTTTGTAAAAAATTTTTGTCTTTTCAAACACTTGTTTCCGAACAGAACATTGTAAGATTAAAGAGGTTCTGAAAATTCATTATGTTTGCCTGGATATTTATCATTTCCAATAAATCAAGTCCAAATAGTGCCAATATAATCTCAGTGAGCATTAAAACTGATTTTTTGCCTAATAAAACACCTTGTGTAACTAAAGTAAAAAAAAAATATTCCACTCACCTTGCTTTATTTTCTGCCATTTTTTCTCATTGCGTGGGATTACTGTGAATCCGCCAGCACTGTAAACAATGTTAAAGCAAAGGCCATATAATTAATAAATATCGTCATTGCATCTGATCTTAAAAAATTCTTCTTAATATTATTTTTGCGATCAAAAGATTCTTTTTCTTTTGCTTTCTCTAAAATCTTTTTATTTCACGATTAAGGACATGACAGCTGCTTTTTTTTTACTTAATAGAAAGACTGCACAAGAAAATAAAAACATTTCAAAGCCATTTATAAGGCATTTCTTTTCCTTATCAAATGTGAGGTAGCCTGAGATTTATAGGCTCAAGTCGGAAAACAATGTTTTGAGCTATATAGCTTCAAACTTAAAAAAAAAAAATTAAATTTTCAAGAGCCTTTTGTGAAATTCTTGTGAACAATGATCCATCTCAAAAGTTTTCATAGCCCAACAGCAACTTTTTTTGTGTGTGTTTGCCCAACAGCAACTTTTTTATGTGTTTTTTTGGAGGATACCCTGCATCAAACCTTTCCTTAAATTAATCCCATTTTTTTCAGTTTCTCATTTCACGACCTTGTACTGGATTTTGAGTCATATCTCAGCCAAATATTAAGATATTTAAAAAATTTAAACTGTTTTATGCAGGGAATTAATTAAGCTTTCAGCAAATATGAAATGACATCTTGTCCAAACTAACTATTGAGCTTGAAAATCGCAGGCCACCTATCCTTGAATGGTTCCAAATATTTTTAAAGCCTTATATTCATATTGATGCCTGAATGAAAGCAGTTTTACAACAGTTCCTGACATCTCCGCCTTTGTGGTAATTTCAGGTCTTATCGTCAAGTATGATTCTCTTACTTCTGTTCTTTTCTCTCCACATCATTTTGTTGCGCTTCGTCATCTGCTCCTCCACTTGGTCCTAAATTTGGATTTTCTAGATAGAAAATAAGAGAAATACATCATAAAATATCTACTTTTATGAAAATTATTACAAACAATTAATTCCAAATAGGGCGCAGATTTAGGCTATGGAGAATAATATTACCTTACAATTACATATCAAGTCTATATAAAAAAAAAAAGATCTTCATTTGAAACCTTTGCTTTCATGATTCTCTTACGTGTGTAGTCCATTCTTCCTCTGCCTGTTGCACCAGTTCTTGTGTTGTTTAGAGACGAATATGAACCTGGCTGTGTCACACGCGAGCCGTAACTCATTTTCGAATTTGAAGTAGATTTAGATCTATTTGGGGCCCCCGATGTTTCAGTAGACCGAGCACAAATATCTGGATGAGAAGATCTCGATGACGTTGAAGCACCTTTAAGCCCACCTCGATCTGCACCTCTTCTTCTGGAAATGAGAGAGGGTCTGGAGGTAAATGTTTGGCTCATATTTTCAGCGAAAAGCTTTCTTTATCAAGATATATATTCTACAATGAAACTGAAACCGAAAACATTTGGATCTAAATTTAGCCTCTAGCTCAGAAGGTTTTCTAAATTAAGATTAGTTATCATCCACCCCATGAATTTTCGATAACCATCTAAATCTAGATTAGATCTTAGGGCAGTTAGCGTTGCCAGGAAAAGTTGGTTTCAGTTTCAGAGCCAGTGTTGTTTATCGAAAACGAATAAATGGGCACCCCCAAATTCTTTTTATAGCTATCACGTGGTTTAAAGAAATCATGGCGGCTGTGGCTATTTTTGTTCAAAATGTACAAACAATGTGTCTATAGGGACATGGTTTAAAAAGAGACAGGCACACCACTTTATAACTACGGGACTAAAAAAAAAGAAACAACACAAGTATAGATTAAACATAAAAACGTTTTGCCTTTATTGTAGCTTCATCAGAGTGTGTAGGAAAAAATTGACTTCAACAAGTTATACAAAACATTGGGGGAGCTGGGCTCAGACGGGACAAATGATTGGTTGGGGGAGGGGCAGTGCGCAGAATGCTTCAAGGTTCAGTGCAATGGCTAGGGATGGTGATGGCAGAGGGCGTGACCTCGTTGATATGAGGGTAAGATAAGGCTGGAGCGCGTGTTTGGAATAAAATATTAGGACTCGTTAGTGTCTGTAGAGAAATCAAAATTAAAAAATCGGGAAAAGGTTTTTTTTGGGTTTTACACCTGATTCAAATGGGAATGCGCGTGTAGAAGAATGATAGTTGATACGTCACAGGTCGAGATGTAGAGGGTCTCTAATAGAGTGCATTAGGTTTCTCCACCCGTCTATTGTTATCGGTTACGTCATGAAAAATACGTCAAGGTTTGTCCACCCAAGCCATCGTATCGAATACTTTTAATATATAATGTGTTAAGGATTCTCTCTCTCTCTCTCTCTCTCTCTCTCTCTCTCTCTCTCTCTCTCTCTCTCTCTCTCTCTCTCCCTCTCCCTCTCTCTCTCTCTCTTTCTCTCTCCCACCCCTTTTCTCTCTCTCTCTTTCTCTTTCGCTTATCTTGGGGCTGTGGTGCTGGTTCAATAGTACCTCTAAATGACTGACAGTAATCATAGCATATTATGAATAGTGATAACAATACATTTATAGGTTATAAGGATAGTAGTTACACAGCCTGTTCTTTCAGTAAAATAAACATGTGCTGATGTAGATTCTTAGTGCCTTAGTGTGATAAAGTAGGATTGTTGTGATAACACTAAGTAGAATTGTAGTATACATGTGAATATGGATGATCAATATAATAAGTACATATATCGTGGATACATAGGACAAATAAATGATTATAATTCACTCTAGATCTAGATTTGCCAATCAATCATCTATTTTGAGGTTTCAGATTTTATAAGCCATAGTTATTTTTCTTCTTTAGATGTTGGCCACTGCCTACCATGTGGCTCGACACTATACACTAAATGAACTTTGTAGCATTCAACTCAATCTATAGATATATAACTACATACTCTTCATCACTTTCACAGATCGCTCAAACTAGGTTGTCAAGCCAAGATTCGGCTGAAGATCCAGAGGCCGAAAGACCAGTCTCCACCCTTCCTGGCCATCATAGTGTAGGATTTGAACCATCAAGGGCATGACCTCACCCAAGAAGTAATTACACATTCCTTTGCTTTTTTCTATTCTACCTCTATGGAAATAAATACATATTTTCATATACATAGGGACTGTGTGGAGAAAAGACAGGAAAGCCTGCATTGCTTGTTCGCTTGTACCGTAACAATGCAGGCAGGACAAAATGCTTTGGATTTTTTTCTATTAAAAGTTTTGGTGCTTTCTTTCCAGTTTTTACATGTTGGGAAGCGGTGTCAATTTTGCAAAAATAAATTGAATATAGGAAAAAAAGGTGTTTTTTTTTTTAGCTCTGTCGTTATAGCAATGGTTTTCGCTATTCGAGGTGTTAAATATGGGTTCCACTGTACAGGAAAGAGAATTTTCCGTAAATTTAGGGAATTCTGTATACATTAAACAATCATGTGAACCTCCACAAATTTTGTCCTCGGACAGACAAACTTTTGTTGAAGGTTGGACTTGCAAAAGAAACGGTGAAAATATAATTCTACACTGAGTACGATATTTTTCCGCCATTGAGTACCAACCTGTGCGAAAGTATAAAACTGGACGATATATTATACAGGTATAATGTATTTTTTATTATTATTATTATAAACTTTTATACATTTCAATTCCAATATTGAGATTTGTATTGTAGTTGAAACTATCCATGATATTGGTGTTTACTTTATCATTTGTCCAAAAATATTTCTTCTCTCTATCTTTACACCCAGAGCTCACCGTTATTTCCAACAAAAGATCATTCTTATTTCTTCATATGATAATAGTGAATACAGCTAGGCATTTCTTTTTTTTTTTTTTTTTTGTCAGGATACCAATTATTGAAATCAACGAGAAAGCCTATAGGTAGAGCTGGATTTAGAGTAAATCTCAATCTTTTAACTGAAACAGGGCATGACATGAGGCTATAATTGTAGTAGGTGATTTTCATTCCAAAGAAAATAATTATAAATCTCGATCTAAATGTTAGATAGTTATTTTTCTTTTTACACGGCCAGGTGGAGCCAACTGAGAATTTTAAGGCGTAACCGATATTGAACAAATTGAGATAGGGAGAATGAAAAAAAATTAGAGCAGAACATTTGACCTAATTATTTTCGCTAGGCCGAGGTTTTGTTCATTCTTGCATGACATTCTTGTGCTTCTTCTAATATACAAATTTATAACTTGTCATTACACCAAGAGAAACTTGCTTCATTCAAACCAGTTTCAGCATTAGAAATAAATCCTCAATACATAAAACCATTTTAAAATAGATACAAACGTATGGAAATTCTCTCTCTCTCTCTCTCTCTCTCTCTCTCTCTCTCTCTCTCTCTCTCTCTCTCTCTCTCTCTCTCTCTCTCTTTCTCTCTCCTTTCCCTGTCCTTCCCTGTGTACCTCGTTCCTGCCTATTGATATATGCTCCTCTCAACATTTTCAGTGATAATCTGACGGAGATCTTCAACCTCTTCTTCATCTTGAGAAGATCACCAGCCACAGACTAAACAACTTGAGACTATGTGCTTTTGAGAGCAAATCCTTACCATCTACTGATTTTCGAAGAGTGACGCGATTAGAATCATTGTGACGCATCAGCCTAGTTAAGGGATTTTGCCCTTGATGTGTAAGTTGATTTTCTTTTCTCAAGAAATTTTTAAGCTAGTTTAAATTCATGTGATCATTATTTTTGACACCATAGCAATAAGATCAGTTATAAAGGTAAAAATGAATCGGTATAGACATGTTGCTTTACTAGTATACTGGTCCTTTTCAAAGCACAGTATTATACCAGGCTTCTGTCATGGTCTTTAGGGAGAGCAGTTGCTGTTCTAAAGAAAGGTACTTAAATTTAACAAAGAAGCAAAATCAGCTGTTATATGTGTTTGATGTGGTAAAAAAAATGCTTTTGTAAGTTTATTGTCAAATATTGCAATAAGCTATTGAGGTCCTTCTATAGTCCAAAAGATATTTACAATTTAGTGCAATTATTTATTCCTGAACCAACTATAATATTTTAATTTGTTGTTAGAACGATTTTTGTATTTCCAAAGTAAATGGCTGAAGTCTCACAATCTTGTAGTGATTAGCTTAGCCAAATCAGACATGGCCAATAATTGATGGCTTTCTCTAGTTTGATCTAATACTTTTAATTCTCTGTTTTTGCTTGTGACAAGGTCATTGAAATCTAGATTCAATTATTGTTTTATCACAATTACAATGGGAATAAGGAATTCTCTCTCCCGTTCAAGATTATCGATCATTTTAAGGGGAAATTTTTGCATAAAAAAAAACAAAAAACATTTTCACTCATTCACAGATACATTCTAGGATGTATTTCGTCGTATGGTTATAGAGTGTCGATTTATTCAAGTGTCCACCATTCAGACAAAATTGTTTTTCCATTGATCGATGTAACAGACAGAATCAGCAAAGTCCAAAACGGCGGCCACCTGAAAGGTAGCCTATGGATTGAAGAGCTATGTTAGACAGTGTTTTGGATTAACAAAAGATACAAACGTTTGTTGCATCGCCTTTTTCTATTTTTTAGATTAAAAATATGCTCGTTAGCTAATTTAATAACAATGACGTTAGGGCTATCATTTCGAAAAAGTTGAAGATCTTAAGCCATTTGCCTGACCACACCGGCTGCGGTTTTTATCCAGGTACAGGTAGTTCTATAGAGCATAACTCTTCTACTACAGAGCCTCTCCATTTCTCAGTTGCTACATCTTTGCCTGACCAAACCGGCTCCGGTTTTCATCCAGGTACAAGTAGTTCTATAGAGCACAACTCCTCTATTACAGAGCATCTCCATCTCTCAGTTGCCAGAACCTGTGAGCTTTCAGACTGCTCTGCTGCTGAACCACTTCTTGGCTCTTCAGCACTGCAAGAGGTCACATTCACAAGGCTCGTTAAACCACGTGGAAGGCCGCGAAATAAACAGCTGTTCACTTTGCGCAAGAGAAAAAAAGACGGGCCCAAGAAATTTGAAAATTTGTCTCTGGAGAAAAGGCAGGGCCAACTGCTTAGAGCAGTATGCAGGCCACATGAATCTCTAGGCACAGGTTTAATCATTTCTGCTGAGCTCAGGGACTTCAGTGATTTTGATGACATCGTCTTGGACTCCGATCTCAGCCTAGATGTGTTCCAATCCTATTTTTCAGATAATGCTTGATCCACACTCTCCGAGGGTGTAGCGAGCAGGCGGCATGCAGGCATCTAAAAATGTGGGGAATGTAAAGAGCTTGATGATTTGAAACAAAAGATGATCATGTGTGAGCGATGTCTCAGGTGGTATCATTTTTCATGTGCAGGATATCACTCAAAAATGAAGGTGCTCGCCTGGTTTTGCCAAGAATGCTTTAGTTGCGAGTAGACCATGAAAGAGAAAAGAAAATTTAATTTCACTAGATACTGGGTCAGTTGCCATGCTGTGGGGGTTGTCAACTTTTGGTGTATTTTAAGGGTGTCGAGCAACCAGCGGGAATGTTATCAGTAATGCACGGCGTCGAAATATTCAACTGTTAGTTCATTAAGTGAAAAGCCAGGGTCAAGTTATGGTTCCCAGTATTCAAAGCTACTTGTGCAAGCATGGAATGTCAGTGAATTTCTGTTCGATTTTTTTCTTACAATTTCTTATAACTGTAAGATCATATGAATGTAAATAAAATGGTATTCATTGATTAATTTTATTTTTGGAGAATGCAGGTGACTGGTATTGGTATTGAGTTTCTCTGATATACTTTTTCTAATGCAATGTGCATTACCGTTTCTTAATAACATCAGTTTAAAATAAGCTACAACATGTATTTTCACAGTTGGACCCTAAAAATATTATGATTTTGAGGTTTAAATTACTTTTATTTGCAGCCTACATTTTTCTTTAAATAGGTACCGACAGTTAAAGGGACACAATAAGCACAATTTTTAGCTCCCAAAATAACAGACCTTTGGTTCAACTTAAAGGGACATAACTCGCGCTAATGTCCGAACAGGTACGGATGATTAAACTGGTTTTCACTATCTAAAAATAGTGTGATTTCCGAATATGTACCTGACATTCTCAGGACCTGTGTCCGAGGGACACAACTCGCGTTTATGTCCGAATAGGTTCAGATGATTATAGGGAACGGGGTTTCCCGATCTAAAAATAGTCCTGTGTCCGAATATGCACCTAGCATTATCAGGACCCGTGTCCGAATAAACGCAGCCATGCACAAAACGCCAAACTAGGCCTCAGCAGATGTACCACTATGGACGCCACTTCCATAAGACTCTGTGTTCATGATAATTTACTATTTAAGCTTCTGTTTACACCACCAATTTGAAAATAATGAACTCGGATCTGATCACTAACTAATTAACTGAATTGAGCATAAACGTTGTTGCGATTGAAGAGATCTAGTGCCTGCAAAGACAACAATATAAATGGCAAAACTCAGAACAACTTGGACAAGATGAAACTTGAATTTATTTTGAAAGGTGAGTTTTCGCAAATTATTTTGATCGAAATCTCAAGATTTATATTATAATTGCAACAAGGAGTCCCCTCATGACTATGCTACATGTTAGAGTTTAGATCTAAACCAGGTTAGGCTTTACTTTAAATCGAGAATCTGCATCTAGATCTAGATTTAGATCTCGATGTCAACAATCTTGATCAAGATCTAGATTAGATGTTGCTCGAGACATCGAGACTAGATCTATAATCTTCATTTCAAAGTTAGATTAGTAGGTCAACTTCAGCATGGGTACGGTACCTCAATCATACTAAAGAGTGCTTCTTTTGATCAGGCCATAGAAAAATATTGGGCTTGTTTTTTTCTAGGCCCAGATTAGATCTCTTTCATTTTTTAAATGAATTACCAATTAAAAGAAAATATGGCATCATATTTTAATATTTTGAACCAAAGTACCTGATCGGACGTCCAACTGATTAGTATTCTTATTAGGCTACATCCTAATAAATAAATTACAGGGATGCAAAACTTAGAAATCTTGGTAAAGTTTCAGATATTGGCTCAACGCAGGTCAGGCTTCACAATTGAATGTTACACGACGAATTCAAAACTTGCACTGTAGTTTCATGGGATTTTAGAGATATCTTGAAAAGTATTTATTTGGGTCAAATAAAACCTTCATATTCATGTTGAGTATATATATCAAATTCATAAGGAAAAATACAATTTTAAAAATTCAAGTGAATTGGGCTGATAACTGCAATTAGATGGAAATCTCTGTTGTATTTTTCGTAATTTTGCATTGGCTTTGGAAAGTTATAAATGATCATAAAAGGATTTGCATCAAAATAAATTATTGAAATAAATTCCTAACCATCTCTAAGTTTCATCCAACAACATTTTAACAATAGATATTTTCATTTATTTAAAGATAGCTGAGTAATAAGACAAAGCTAAGTACTGGTGATTACTTACATAATCATGTTCAGAACTACAACTTCAGGAAAAATTTAAATTTTGTTTATAATTAATAATGAAATTAAAGCTCAATGAAATACCAAAGACAATGATCAAATTTATCTAGTATTTCATACCTTGTAGTTGATAAAATATGCTCTTGGTTCAGATAATTATATCTTTAACCTTTAGAGGGAAATAAAAGCAATTTATAAGGATGGAGTTCTAGATCTTAGATAATAAAAAAGGGAGATTTATAGATGTGTAATTGAGAAGAAATTTTTAGATTCTGAGGTAAATCTTTCAAGTTTGTTTCCTCTCTCACCCTCTCCTGCACCTATCACACCCTCTAGATAATGTTGTTATTTTATTATAGAACATAGTCATCATGCCCCAATGTAGAACTTGCAAAAAGCACCACGACCCCATCATTAATATCTAAGCCTAAATAGGCCTTATTTGAACAATCTCTTAAAATTAAATATATTTTCAGGATGGCAGACCAACTAGGGAGGCATCGTTCATAGTCACCAGCTGTTACACCACTGCACCCATGTTAGCTCAGAGCAGCAGCCTAAGATGAAGGAAAATGGAAATATAGATCTACGTCTTTTCTGATAGTGCTTGAAAATTATAATGTCCCAATCCACAGTCCAACAAAATACAGAACCAGAAAAATAAGGTAAGCTGATAAACATTCCAAAAGGATGTCATCTAATCAGCAATATACCTGGTACATTTTATATTTTTGCTTGCATTGTAATCAGTTAATGATTACATGATTGTAATATATGTTCATTCTAATCTTTTAGGAACTGTACAGAGACATTTTAAACATTTTAACTTGTAAAATTGTATGTACACAAACAAAAAAAAGTAAATAAAAAAATTTAAACAACCCTAATGACACATTACATAATCCATACTGCATCAGTACATGTCCACTTTGTTTAATAAACATTTAAAAGTTGAATCAAGACATTAAGATTTCCAACAGATTTCCAATTAATGTTGAATTAAGTGCAACACAGCTTTCTTCACTTCAGATGTAAAGTGAAACCTGACTTTGGGAATTAAATCTTTTTTGGATGGCACCTCACTAGAATTATCATTATTAATCCATACTCTTCTTCCTCTGTTACTTGAGAAAGCTATTTTAGTTTGGAAGAATTTGTAGCGGACATTTTGCAAAGCCATTTTGAGTGTTGTAAGTGAATTTAGTCTCATATAAAACATCTTCATATCCGTTTCATTACGGCATGGTTACCTAATTAAATCACCTTCATTCTTGATAAAAAAAAATAAATAATTGCACCTTAGCGGTGTAATTTAATTGTTTTCTCATTTTTACTGCTACTTTCACATATTTTTCTTTTTTTTTCCAGGTCTCATGGAAGGGGATATGGAGTTTAGAAGTGTAGACACCTGTTGGGGCCTACCACTAGCTCCTTTGCAAAACAAAAGCTATGTTTCTCTAACTTGCAATTCTTACATGACATAGATGTAGTTCACAAAAAGTTGACTGCTGGACAGTGAAAATTTCATTGATACTGATATAAGGCAAAAAAAAAAGGCTACTTTCCAAAATAATAATGCATTTGGATAGAAATTATAGGTTCTTACTTTCAGATTCGATTCATGCGCTGATTTAACAAAATATAAAGATACCCATGGCAAAAGACAGTGTAAACTATTTTCCCTCTTTTAATTCCCCAATTCTGTCATGCTTTATTTTTCATTTTCAATCTAATTATCGATTCTCTCTCTTTTTAATCCTATCCATAAATCAGAGGTGACTTTGTTACCTTAGGTGTTGGTTTTTTTTTTTTTTTTTTTTTCAAATACTATAATGGGGATTTTCCAGGGAAATTTTCAGTATTTTTAAAAAATTCATTTTTGTAAACGATTATGCATTATTTATGTGTCATTTCTGGAGGAAACAATAAGGTTAAATATGCCTCATGCCATACAGGAATTGAATTATAAAGATCCTTTAAGTTATCACAAGGAATCACATTGTTAACCAAATAGAGGTTAGGGAACAGCAAGTCTGGCTGAGTAAATATCTATACCCTGACAATGACATAGACCATTCCAGCTGAGGATGGTATTTATTTTATACAGCAAAAGTGGGCTGATTTTGTCACCCTCCTAATACAGATAGGTGTAACATGGTTTGTTACATAAAAAAATATGAGGTACTTTTAACTCCCCAGAAGTGTGGAAAATATAAACCAGTTTTTGTGTTTATTTAAAATGTTGGGACACAAAATTACCTTCGATGTAAGAATGCAATAGTAAAACACGATGTACAGATAGGGTTAAAAGTCCTTGTCTCATTTCTCTTTCTATCTCTATCTCTCCATCCCTTTTTGAGTAAATTTATCATCTTTCTTCAGTCAGGCTCTATTTCTTCCCCTCTCCATATCCTATTCTCTCTGTCGGTCTGATCCCCCCTATACCCTTTCCCTGTCTCTCTTATATCTGAAATTACTTTAATTTTTTTCATTGTATTATGTTATTTCTTCTTAATTAGAGACATCCAGTGAACTTTGGGTGTAGTGAGGTAGGAGAAAAATATATTCAGACAATAAAGATTACAACTTAAGATCATGTATGGGTCAGTGGTTAGACCTCAACACCCAAACAATGCTTGAGCTTGTTATACAAAACATTGGTTTAATACTTTTGTAGAGGTTCTTTTTTTTCATGTTGTTACTTTTTTTAAGCTAAAAATGATTATGGACTCAAAGAATAGATATTGTCAGTGCAACTACAATAGTGTTAGAGTGTCTTTCTAGTTGCACGAAACTAATCTATGGTGTAACTGTGCTAAGGCTTAATTTCTATTGACTGTGACTTTTGTGCTGTTTGAGGTGACAGATTTATATTTTGCTAATTTACAATAGCTTGCTATAGGGGCAGGCTGAAAAAGATTATAAAAATTAGTGTTTCAAATAATTCTCTTCAATATTAATAGAATAAAATTCTTTTGAAATTTGTAAAGTAAAACCTGCAAAGTACTTTTTCTGTAACATCACTAACAATTGTCTGTCTGCAGGTTGAAATAGGTTTCGCTAGACAATAAGAGTATTATGGAAATGTTTTAAATTTACAATTCATTTAGGATTTGAGTGAATTATTGTTACAATATTTTGAGTTGCGGTAGTCTCTGAAAAGAATCTTAGGTGATACATTCATAGGGTTTGGATTCACTTGCATTTTTTTATTATTTTCTTTTTATCAAAAAGATCATAGCTGTTTATTATCAGAACTTTGCTTTTGTGTATTTTGCAGTAGGAAAAAAAAGCTATGACTAATGAGAGAATCATTTATTGTATTAAACTAAGATTTTTAATCAGCAGGATTACCTCTCAATCAGGATTAAACTAAAGAGTATAAAAACAATTGTAATGATCAAAGTAGAGATGTCGATGTAAAAAAAACAAATTATGATTTACGGTCGCCTTTTTCAATTTAAATGTTAAGAACATTATCTGTGCAGTTTTTACTAATGTACTTTTTTTATGTGTTCAATTTGTACAATAGTAAAAGATTTCATAATACTGTAATTTCCATATTTTATACAAAAACTCATACGTGTATTATTATTTAGTTGATGTTTCCTGAAAGCAAATGTTGATTAAAATTACATGCAGTTGATGTAAAAGAAATGTTTTATATAAAGTTTGAATTTCACTCTATACTGCTGCGCTTGTGTTTGGGATCACACACATAGTTACAATGTTGTTTGGATTTTTTTTCCAATCTGCATCCTTTTTAGAGGATTAGACTTTAGTTCTAGGGCTGCTATTGCTGGGTATAGTAGAGGAACTTAAACGCTGATTTCTGGCTTTACACTATACTCACAAAGATAAAAAGGCTTCCTCCAATCTCATCTCAAAAATAGTCAAATGTAGCATTTGAATGCAGAATCTATATGATTTCATTTCAGTGCTAAAGCTGAGTTATCTGGCAATACATATACATCAATTTCAAATTCCTAAAACTTAAAAAAAAATTGTTTTTGTGATTTTAAATTTTTTTTTTTTTGGGGGGGGGGGGGGGGGGGGGGGGGGGGGGCATGGAGGGGTTTGGTCACCTTTTAAACATCAAGAAAATAGGGTAGATCTACAAAAAAACCTTTTAGTGTAATTGCAATTTTTTTAAAACTTGAAGTGACGTATATCATGACACTTATTCAAGAGTTTGTAAAAAATGAAGAATCTATTCATTCAATTTAAGTGTTTATGAAGCTCATTTTAGCTTGAACATAAGGGCATAACTAACTCAATGTAGCATTTGACTGTCTGACTGAAGGTAATGGATTTGATCGTTCTTTTGAATCTTTAATGGTGTAGTTGGATCTCACTTAGCCAGCCCTATTTTTGACTTGACAGAAAGCTGCCATTCTGTTGAAGATGTTCAACAAATCTGGGGAAAATAAATCTCATCAAAGCAAATTTTCCATATGAGCAAATCGTATAGTTTAGCTTTTGGTGTCATGAAAATCCAAGGGGCCAATCCCAATTAGAGCTACCGGGTACCGGTGGCTGCTTCAATTTTCAGTTCACTATAACTTGATGTACATGTAGTTTGGTCATGAATGGACGGGGCATTGTTCTTGTTGCTTGATGATTAGTTTTAAAAGTGATCAGCCGAAGCATATTTTGTATACATCATCAAGCAGGTATGAAGGGTGACAGGATATTGAAAAAAAATTCTTTTTTCTTTAATCATTTGCAATAGGCTTCAAAAAAGTACAACTACAGTTGTCACATATATGCATCTCATTTGATGATATTTATTATAAATCCAAAACTGCATTTTCACATAATTTTAAACTTTCCGCAGTGATATGTTGAATTTAATTTAAAACAGAAAAAGAATCTATGAAGCTGTATATATTACAGTAAAAGTTGTTAGCAATAAATGAGAGCTGTAGAATCTGATCTTAGTTTCTAGGAAAAGGGTCTTCATTCATTCTATTCAAATAATATACTTATTTTTCCACCCAACTACAGATGTACATGTACTAGGTTGATCATCAAAGAGTAGGCCTAAAGGGTTTCAGGCTATAGATTTTACATTGTTCATGTTAGGACTCATACCTGAACATCTTGGTACAACGAGGTTTGACAGCCATCAATATGAAGTAGCGGTAAAACAATGCAATATACATGTAGTTTACATAACCACATTCTAATATTTTCTATTAAGATCTTCCAAACATTCATGATTTGGGATGAAGTATATCCTCAAACTCATTTCAAAGTGAGTTTAGGACAAACTTATGGTTATATTTTTTAGAGGAATCTGTATACTAAAAATACACACACAGTTAAGATTTCAGATCCATAATCCCTGAATTTTAAGTTTGATTAAATTGAGAAGTCACAATAAGGGTATTTCAGTAGGTGCCGAGACTTTTATAGGATTTTAATGCTTATCTGCAGCAGCAGTTGTTGTAGCAGTAGTAGTAGTAGTAGTAGTAGTAGTAGTAGTAGTAGTAGTAGTAGTAGTAGTAGTAGTAGTAGTAGTAGTAGTAGTAGTGGTAGTAGTAGTCGTAGTAGTAGTAGTAGTAGTAGTAGTAGGAGTAGTGGTAGTACTACTAGTAGTAGTAGTGGTAGTAGTAGTAGTAGTAGTAGTAGTAGTAGTAGTAGTAGTAGTAGTAGTAGTAGTAGTAGTCGTAGTAGTAGTAGTAGTAACAGCAGCAGCAGTGGTGGTAGTAGATGAAAAAGAAGTAAGGGCAGTTTATATCCCAAGAACTAACCTAAATGTTTTTTTTAAGCAATACAACATTTTATAGAATTTGTTGCAGCGAGTGTAGAATCCTTTTAAGAGTAAAACCTATGTCTAACCATCTGTTGTGACGAAATTGTCCCCACAGACTTGCAAGGCAGTGCCTAGAACTGCTGTTGATCTAGCTCGATGTTAAGATCTACACAAAGCGTAGGTTTATGGATCTAGCGTTAAAGTAGATTATTAAGGTCTCAATCTGTATCTAGGGTTAGTTTAAATTAACGGGAAGGCCCACATCTGACTAATACCAACTCTATATCGAGATAATGTCGTTATAATTGAAGTTTACTTTGAGAGAAGTTTGTTGCTAATGTAAACAGAGAGATGGGACTGTCTGCTATTAGCGAAAATGTCTAACATTTAAGGGAAAAGAGGCTTATAAATTTTTTATCCTTCTCGAAGGTTAGAAAATAATCGGTTTATTGGAATGGGGCTTAATTTTTGCAATGTTTTGAATTTTTAAGTTTCCCCATCGATGGAAATAATATAAATTAATCCAGCTCCGGCCGACCGACCAAAACATTATCTTTAACTACAATCACATGATGACAACAAATGCCTCTTTAATAAAGAAAACCATGAAAATAACTTGACGGAATTCTAATATCAAGCTATAAATAGATTTTGCGGGTGTCAATATTATCCTCGCTCTTGTTTATCTGGGAAACCAAGATCTAGAAGAGAAATTAAAAATTATACATGAGGATTGGTTAGCGGAAAAAGCTGAAGCGAAGTCTGTTTTGTAAACTTCCGGTGCTTTACACTACAGCTCAGATATTCGCCGGTCCAAGAGCTTACTTCTACTGAACACTTTCATAGGAGTTTGTTACTGTGTAACAAAATGGCTGACACGTCGCTGGCTGACCAGCGCACAATACGAGATAGGGTGTCAAGCTGGGAGTCTAAAACCGATCCAAAAGCGCCTCTAACGACTGATCAGAGAGATGTTATTCATGAAATAAGTCTGATTGCGGCACAACGACGTTTTCCAACAAACGTAAGTGTATGGCAAAATTCGGATTTACAAGTTAAGCGAAAACAAGATTATTGTAATACTAGGCCTAGATCTAGATCTAGACTCTCAAAATCTAGATTAGGCTCAACGACTTTGTTACTACCTTCAGAATAATCGGATTAATCATAAAAAAATATAGATCAAAGGCTTCGGTTCTAGATATAATTTTAAGATTTTTAGATAAAGCAACCTATTTGCTGGCACCATCACAGTGCCTCCTTTTGTCAATCATGAAAGTAGAGTAGAGATTTAGATTTATTCTTTAAATGAAAACATCTTAGAATGCTCCAAAGATTTGAAACTGTAGTTGCTTCTTCTCCTCCTCCTTCTCCTCTCTTTCTGTCTGTCTGTCTGTCTCTCTCTCTCTCTCTCTCTCTCTCTCTCTCTCTCTCTCTCTCTCTCTCTCTCTCTCTCTCTCTCTCTCTTTTTCTTTCTCCCCCATCTCTCTCCCAGTCCCACATCTCTCTCTCACTTAAGTTTATAACTTGCTTCAAAGATTTTAAGAAAAAGTACTGTTATTATATATGTTGGTACAAAACTAAGTACAATAACTATAAGGTTCTCTATGAGTTAAACGCTATTTATCTGTGGTAACAACAGTTTAACTTATATAAACTGAAGCAAAAGCTCTCGGCATTGGTGATAAGGTAGAGTATTAATATAAAATTTCAGGAATGAAGACACATGGTATTAGGTCTATATTATACTACTGTACAAGTGATATGAATCACTAATATTTGGAATCTTTTTCACAACTCTTTTTGTGCTAAACTGGAAAAGATCTTGTGGCTTAAATAGAAATACATATAATATCACTTTCAGTAATTGCTTTTTATTATTAGCGGCTGTTTATGTTTTTATTTTTTTTTTTAATTTTTATGATACTTATGAATTTATCTTGCCTGTTTGGAATTTCTCACTCTGCATTTCATTTTCACTTGTAGTTACCAGAAGATGATGGTCCTTCCATTTCACCCTTACGAGGACCACACCAAGACAAGGCAGCAGGGGAACATACCTCCCTGGACATTTTTATGACGGACACAAAACTGCCGGAAGGAAATAAAATTGAGAATGCCCAACAGGCAAGTATTGATTCGTCTTCTTAGCTCCTGTGTTTTATCGATATAAGAAGCAAAAGATCGCTGAACAATCTGGAATGCTCACAGCAGTTTGTTACAATGTGAAGGAAAGGAAGAATATTCTATCTACTGGCAAACACTGCTATAAAAACAATGATGTTAACTTTGACAAATTTTAATTATATTTTTGTGCAAATTTTTTAATATTATCGATTTTGTGACATACTATCATTTTGAAGTTTTAAATCGAAGAATGTTCAGACTTTGCATTTGATGAACTAGGCAAGATCTGTTGATAATTTGGTAGCTGCTGCAATGATTGATTTTCAAACCATTCATGTTAATGATTAGTTTGCAATAAAGCTACAAAAATAGGTCTAGGAGGTCCCAGCAAGGTGAACAAAAAAAAAAGTAGTTTGCTCTAAAACAAGAAAGCTAGAAGGGGATGAAGAGTAAGAGAACATATGATGACGTTGAGTTTCAAATCCTTAGTTCTGAAGCTCCTAGTCTCACGGCCTAGAAAACTGAAGTAAACCTGACCAGGCTGAGCCCATGCCTTAGCAATATATAATAAAAGCTAGGAGGAAGAGGAAGAATGCAAAATTTTAACATAACTTGGTTTTTAAATCAGCCTTTGACTGTTCATATATATTGAATATATGCTTAGAATGTCTCACTTTTAAAGTACCCAACCAACGTCTTCTATTTTCACTGTGGCCACAGTTTTTCTCATGGTTTGCTGAGCTGGAAGAATCTCTGGACCAAGAGGACCATGGTTTGTACAGGTCAGTCTATCTTATATGATGATGAAGTTACAACTGTGGAAAGATTCTTTGCATTTTTTTCTGCACTCTTCTAATTAGCAATTAACAGAAAAACATATGATATGTGCATGATGCAGTGCGCAGTATCTGAGTGAATTATATTGTATTAGTTTTCTGTTTTCGGAATTTCCCATCTGAAGTGAAACAAAGCCTAACAAAACCGAATTTGAAAACATGCTTGGCTTATTGAATTCTAATTTTTATGTTTTGGCTATCAATTTTATTTTTTAAAATTAAATTTATACATGTTTAGTCGTTTCTTTTCATAATATTGGTCATTCCATAACCACAAGACCTCTCTGAAATTTTCTGACCCTTCAGGCAGTATACAGAAGGCTTGGGCCAATATCGACAGCAGTGTAGTAGTGTACTCGAGGAGGTAAGCAGTACACTGGAGTACTTACGACAGCTTCAGGAGCAATACGTTCATGTCTCTACCAAAACCAACGCCCTTCACGATGAGTGTGAGCATCTCTTGGCCGAACAGGTTGGTTCTGAGCTTGGGTAGACTTGGATTGCTTGCTTGTTTAATCTCACACCTTGTCTGTAAATCAAGCACGCCCTGATGGACAAAGACAGTTATCAATCAAACAGTTTAAATCAAGGGAAGAAAAAACATAAGTTAGTTTAACATTATTGCTTTGGTTTTATGTTTTAAATTTAATACTAAAAGAATTAGATTATCTAATGGAATAAAGAGCATATTTTCCCTGAGTTGAATTTTTTTTTTCTTCTTTTCAGTTTAATGATTTTATGATCAATTTTTCTTTGAAATTTAGTATTAATGAATAATAAACTGGTCAAAAGCTATGACTTTGTAATTATTCAACATGTTTTCACGGTCATCATTCTAACAATCACAACTGTTAGTATTGTATGAATTAAAATGTTATCCCTTTGTATTACCGTAGAGAGAATCATGTTATGTTTATATTTTATAGACCCGTCTTATGGATCTTGCTGAGAGTATCAGCAACAAGCTTTCATACTTTAATGAGCTGGACAGTATTTCTACAGTAAGTTGGCCATTTTTTTTTTTTAAATTATGCAATCTGAGTTAATAGTTTTCTGTATCTTTTTTTCTCCCTAAAAATTTTTTTTAACACACAAGATTGCAGAACTAAAAATTTGTGAGTGTGATAAAATTGTTGCCAAAAAAAAAAAGAAACAACCAAAAAATGAAAAGTCTACTTAAAAGTTAAATGCTAGTTAGGACTTTTGTCAAGGGAAGTAGCTTATTTGACTATCATTGCAAATGATATTTACCGGTTATTTCCCATTGATCACTCCAATCATTTTGTCCTAAGTATTTAGACCAAATTTTGACAGACAAACTTGAATGCCTTTCAAATAAGGGATTAAAAATATGAAATAAATATTAATAGGTCTACCACATTTTGAGTTGGTTTAAAATACCTTCCTCCTTATGCTTTTATATACTGAATGTGGAGTTCGTTAATCATTACATTCATGGCAAAGTACAAGTAGCTTTATAAAATATATGTTATGATTGTTTTTTTTTTCCCTCAGAAACTGAATCGACAAACATTGTCTGTGACGAGTGAAACCTTCATTCCTTTGTTATCTCGTATGGATGAGTGCATCCTCTATCTGAAAAGCAATGTAAGTTGGTTTTGATACCTCTTGTAACCTCACAAGAATGAGTGCATCGTATATCTGAAAAGCTATGTAAGTTGGTTTTGATACCTCTTGTAACCTCACAAGAATGAGTGCATCGTATATCTGAAAAGCTATGTAAGTTGGTTTTGATACCTCTTGTAACCTCACAAGAATGAGTGCATCGTATATCTGAAAAGCAATGTAAGTTGGTTTTGATACCTCTTGTAACCTTACAAGGATGAGTACATCGTACATCTGAAAAGCAATGTGAGCTGGTTTTGTTAACTCTCACCAATGATTCAGAGGCAATGTGTATGAATTGTTGTCATTGCTAACTGTTAATACACAGTTAAGTAATAGCCTAAAATAAGACAGTTCTTATGATGGCCCTAATGGATAAAACTCTCAACAAACATATTGACTTTATGGTACTATTGTTAGTTTTTTGTAAGTGTATGAAAGTGGTTGTTGTGGTTGACGATGGTTGTCACGGTTCATGATGGTTGTCATGGTTGTTGATGGTCAATTGTGAGACAAATCAATCTGATCAGCTAGGACTCGGTTTTAGTGAAATGTGCTTGTTCTTGGTGGGTTTGTCCTCTGTCTGCTTTGTTACGCCTAGCTTTTTCTAGCAAGCCCTTATATCAATTTTTATTATGGTCAAGGCCCATAAGTGTCATTGAACTTAGTTCCTGTGGTCAATATTCTGTTCCATCTCTTGGCTCTCATTTATCCTCCCAGCCACGATACAAAGAGTGCGAAGTGTACCTTGCCCGATTCCGCCAGTGCCTTTCCCGAGCCCTGAACCTTATCAAGGGTCACATCAACAACATTCTCGTCACAGCAACACAGAATGTGCAACCAAAGAAGGTTGGTATTGTCATCAGCTGCAGTCTTTGAAACTTTGCAACATTGAAATTGCTAGATTCAAAATAAAATAAAGGAAACTTTTATGTGATTATATGATATATAAGATATATATATATATATATATATTTTTTTTTTTTTTTTTTTTGTAAATGGAGACAGCTAGTCATACAACTGTGGTTTATAAATGTAAGGACTTTTTATCTGGGATTCAATTTACTATGCTGGTAAAGGATGATTTAGGGACCCTACTCTGACAGCTCTTCTTTGCTCAGTAGAAAAAACATTTAAATCCATAAATATGTTTTCCAACAAGTATATTTTGTCTTTCTTTTAGTAAATAGAACCTTGAAATATTCTCTTTTTTATCTGTGAATTACAGGAAGACATTCCAAACATGTCAGATAATGCATTCACGCTCTTCTACGGCAAGTTTCGCACCAACGCTCCCAGGGTGAAAGCTCTCACCGAACAGCTTGAGATTCGCACGGAGAAAGACAATGAGTACGTGGACCAGGAGTGTTGTCTAGTCTGTTATACAAATCAGTTTTCACATGGACTCTTGGGGTCCTCCATTGTTTAAATAAAAACAACAGAAAAAGCATGTATAAACTGGACTATGCTAATATCTAGTGTGTGTCAGAAAAACTTGAGACATGAAGCTTATAAAGATTTCATTACTAAATCCCACAACAATTGTTGGAATTGTTGTGAGTACATCTGCTCCTGATTGATTCATTGTACTTTTACCCTTATTCTCTGGTGTCCCTCCTACAGGTACCAGAATGCCCTGACTGACTGCCATAACATGTACTTCAGTCAGAGGGAGATTCTGTTAGGTCCCAGTATTAGCACAACCATCTCCGATCTCGCATCAAAACATGTGAGGGATCACTGCGCATTGGTATGTGCACTGCTCAAAATTGTCTGGTTTTACTTATATTTTTATATCAATACTATAAAATGTTAATTCTAAGCAAAAGTAAGTTAAAAAAACATATAATTGGAATATAACTTAATTGACAAGTTAAATGCAAAAAAAATTTAATTTTCAAGAGAAATTAAACGTTTGATACAATTATTTCAATTGAAATACATGTTGCTAATTGCAGATATCGAAAGTACGCAGAATATGCATTGAAATGAAGCAAATTTCAAGTTTCATATTATTATCTCTATTCTCTTCAAGAAACATCAAATCTTAAAAAGTCCATGTTTACTGACCAAAATCGTTAATTTTTTTTCATTCTCAAATCTTTCTTTTGAAATTTGAGCTATATAAACTATCTAACATCCCTTTATTCAACTTATTTTGGATGGGCCGTATATGGAGCAATGAGGTAATTTCCTTGTTTTTACTCAGATGCGAAGTGGTTGCGCCTTCATGGTCCATGTTTGTGAGGACGAGTACCAGCTGTTCTTCAACTTCTTTGCAAAATCAACACCTCTCCTAGAGTGAGTAGAGAGAGACTTTTGAAGCTTTGATAAACATCTGAAATGTGTAGACAAAAAAAAAGAAACTCAACAGACAAAATACAACTGCTGCTCTTTCTTAGAAAGCTGCCATGTGCAATATATTTTTTGGGAGAGACGGGACTGGGAGGAGAAAAGAGTCTTTGATACAGAGGAATATTAGTTTATTATGTAAGGATTAAAACATTTTTTTTTTTCCGAATTGATGGACTAAAACTCGGTTGTGATTTTTTTAGCAAGCTTCAATGAGTCAATATGATTTTGAAATTTTGAAATTTCTCTCAACCTTATTTGATTTTCAGTTAGCTAAAAATTGATGAATTTAGAGTTATGAAATTTTCTTATCATCAAGAGAATATGTCAGCCGACCAACGCTTCTGAAATGAGTCAGCTGGATAATACTTACCCATTTTTTTTTTTCTTACAGTACTGAATATCAGTTTCATGTTTAGTTTGACATACCAATCAGGTTTTAGCCTTTAACCTTATTTTTTTCTCAGTGAAATGCTCGAGAGAATCTGCACGACCCTGTACGACGTGTTCCGCCCCCTCATCATCCACATCAACCATCTGGAAACGCTGTCAGAACTGTGCAGCATTCTCAAGGGCGAGATGATGGAGGAGCACGTCAAGCAGAACCGTGGGTTCTTTTCTTTCTCTCTTTACTTCTCTCTTTCTTTCTTTTTTTCTCTATCTCCCTCTTTCTTTTAATTAATTGCTTTTCTATTTTAAAAAAGGACAGTTTTAGTAGAAGTCAATCGCTTGGATCACACAAGTTTCCTGGTACTGTCAGAGATTTTAAAGTCTACAGGCAGGAAATTAAAAAAAAAAAACATATATTCAAGCTTTTGTCCAAGCCAGAAAAGAAAGAAGAAAAATATAAAAAAAGATAATGACCTGGTATTAACCCTTTAAGCCTTTTTTTTTTAAAAGACCACTTCAAGTCTTGGTTTTAATTTTTTGTTGTTAATATATTGAAATGAGAGAAATAATAAACAAAGTGAAAAGTGCACCACCAATTATTTTATTTTCTTTCTTATTTTTCCCCCACGGTATGCTTTTCAAATTATGAAACAAAATATCTGCAATATTTATTCTCGGGATTGCTTAAATGCCGTCTTTCCTTCTCATTAGATTTTTATATCTCTACATCTCTCACAGCCACTGAGCTTGCAGCTTTCGAGTCCGTGTGTCACCAGATGTTGATGGATGTCCAGGAGAGGTTGGTTTACCGCACCTACATCTACATCAGGTCGGACATCCTGGAGTACCGTGCGGCTGCTGGAGATCTGGCCTACCCTGAGAAGCTGGAGATGATGGAGGTAAGAGGAGACAGTGACGGGAGATGCTGATAATATAGAGCAATAGAAAAAGTTATAGAGTTATAGTTATACATCATAGAGTCTTACACTGTGATTAAATGTTTTAGTTTGTTTTCAGTTTTGTTAAGTAAAGTTTCAAATCAGTCAAGTGCACATAACTGCATTAGGAAAGACATTTATACAAAAGTAAGTCGGTCTTTGATCATCTTGATCTCTTGAGGGAAAAAGTTGAAAAGAGTCTCACTTTTGGAAAAAAAAATGTAGAAGCTGCATATGAAAGGAGAAAAAATTGTTTATTTAATGGTGTTTTCAACATTTAGAACCTCAAAAAGTGGCATTGATTTATAGAAAATAGAAAGTATCTCTTACTGTATCAAACTCTGATCTCCTCAGAGCATTGCCGACAGCATCAAGAAGGGGAAGCCTGCGACCAAGACCCACTCTAGAGCTCCATCAAACGCCTCCAGCACGTCCCATGAGGTGGCTATGCTGACCGGGGCAGGAGATTCCTCGGCCAACGCAGCAAATGGGGAAGCTGTCAAAGAGAACGGTCAAGAGATGACAGACGTTCCCTTGCACCGAAGTAAGTATATGACAGATTGACTGACTTTTCTCTGGGTCTGCCAGACCATCTTGATATTTTGCTCTCAAGACTTTCTGAAGGTTGAGCTGTCAAATTGATAGGATAAGTTAAAGTAATGGAATGGTTGAGAGTTTAAGATAGAATAGCAGGGGCAAGATAAGTCATGTCAGACCCCAAAGAAATTGAACAAATTCTTATACTAGATGAAATCCTTTTTTGAATAGTCTTGAAGTTTAAATTTTTTTTTTTTGATAGCAAAATGAAAAACTATGTATAATAGCTGATAAAAAATGGGATGAATAGGTATCAAGAAATATGGTTACATGATTTATAAGTTTCTCTTGTTCATTTGTGTTAGATACTCACTCAAATTTATTCAAGGTTTACTTTACGGAAATAAGTGAATAATTTCACTACTATAAACATAAAAAAAATCCAAATAATTTATCTTTCATAAAGGACTTGGAGGAACTAACGTCAGACAGTGTGCCCCTGTTGGGTCTGAACTTTTTGATGATTAAGAATTATTATTTTATTGCATCTTTTCCTGATCAAGCCTCTGGATCTTCAAATGATATCATACAGAGGAGTGTAGGGAAAGTTGCTTTTAAAGAAGTAATGGCAAGCCAACACCTCAGGGGTCTCGGCTAAACCAATAAACCAGTCATTTCTTGTCCCCAGCGCTAGATGAGCCCGGCAGTAATATGCCGATGTCCCCTGCTGACCTCCATGGCATGTGGTAC
This sequence comes from Elysia crispata, assembly GCA_033675545.1. NCBI lineage: Eukaryota > Metazoa > Mollusca > Gastropoda > Plakobranchidae > Elysia > Elysia crispata. Next base: position 243,595 of record JAWDGP010002355.1, read on the forward strand.
CCAACGGTTAGACGTGCCCTGGTCACCCTCTCCAAGCTGTACAGGTGCATCGACGTAAGTATGAGATAACATTCTTTCCTGCCCAATTTGGATTTTTAAAATTAATTCAGCTGTTAGAAGTTCTAAGAGATCTGGAACAGATTAATTTTTTAGTCTTTGTTTCAAGGTGGGGACTGCCTTCTCTTCTCATTCTTCCTTATAGATCTCTGCCTCACTTCTTAAAATCTTTACCCTTATGTAATGTCCTTTCTCTTCTCCTAATCTTTCCATTTTTAGCTGTTTCTTTCTATGCTTGCTTTTCTGTTACATGGAGCTCTGAAACCAACTTTTGATATAATCTATTGGTCAATAATGAATGAAGAATTTGGTCAATTAATTCTTTGCTATCTTTAACTTTGTGCACATTTCACTGTTTTTAATCAGCCATTTTCTGTTTCAAACAGAAAACCACATTCCAGGGTCTTTCGCAAGAAGCTCTTCAGGCTTGCATTGTTTCCCTGAAGAATGCAAAAGATGGCATCATCAAGCGAAAGGTTATCTTTTTTTTGTTTCTAGTGGTTGAGAACAGTGTTTGTAATAATGAAGCGAGTGAAATAAATTAATTCTTCTCATCTAAGTTTTGAAAAAAAAAATATTATCTTATTTGAGCAGATAATAATATAAAAAAATTCTTTTCTCTGATATCTGTTAAGAAAGGTTCTGTAATCTTAGCGAATCCCTGCTGTAAGAGATATTTATTTTCGCCTCTGATACTCACAGCACAGCATGCTGGACGGGGAGCTGTTCCTGATCAAACACCTGCTGATTCTACGGGAGCAGATCGCTCCTTTCCAGGCCGACTTCTCGATCAGGGAGACACATCTGGACTTCAGCAGGTTTAAAGGTCAGCCGAACGCTAGGTGCCAGGAAACGAGTTAAACTAAACAATTTACAGCCTCACGGTGACAGGGTTCCTAACTTCTTTACCCTTTCACTGTCCAGTCAGTACAGGTCTAAAACCAATTGTGTGCCCTTGTCTAATGTGATCCTGTGACACAATCTTAAACAACAAAAAAGAGCCTAAGTATTATAAAAAAAAAGTAGGACATACATTTTAGCGATAAAGGATCAATGTCATTCTTCAGACAAAAAAAAAGCAAGAAAGCGTATCAACTTAAAGGAAGATAAAAAATTTGATCCCCCCATGAGGAGTGATAAATTGAAATTTTTTTTTTTAGAACAAATATGGTGCATTATGGGAAGTGCTTTGTGTTATCTCAGAGATGTTACACACCCTCCTTGCAATATAATCAGAATACGCTGAGACTGTTGTCTTTATCAAAATTGGGCTCTAATAATCAGACCATTGAGCTCCTGACGAACATGCACCATGAATTTCTCTGCGGTAATCACAGGCCAGAATGCATTGGCAAAAATCACTGTTTTACTCAGTGGAAGTTTTCTTTCGTAAGACGTTCTGTTAAATGAACAAAACTGAGAAAAAATATGACAGTGAAGGGGTAAAGAGAATCCAAGGAGTTAGGATCCGTGTCTAAGAGGCAAAGTGGCTCCCATTGAATAAACTTGTTTTTTTCGAATGTATTTTTATTTCTTGGCTTAAGTATTTATTCACCATTGAAATAATGGGCGCTTTTTCAGGGAAAAGTAATGTGTAGATTTACTTTATTCTTATATCAGAGGAAATTTTTAGAAGTTGTTCTTTCCAGATATGTGTGCTATGATAAAAAAAAAAAAAGATTTTGTTTTGTAGCTAAAGCTGATTTTGAAACAGGAAAATTAGCTAAACATCAGAGTCAGTAACTAGCAACAGCTTGCAAGAAAAAAAATATTGACTGAAAAATGTGGACTTTAAAAACTATACTGGATTGCAATGTTCTATCATACTCTTAATGACAACTGTTTCATTGTGGGGTTGCTGCCTCTGCCTTATATGTGTAGACTTATGAAGCCTTTACTAGTTCTTTTTGTTTTTGCTTTTGCTTTTAGAAGTTGGAATTTTTTTTTAGTAACACAGCAGGTGTTGATTGCAAATGCAGGTTATGAATAAACTAAATAGGATTTTCCCATCGCTATTTTCCTTTTATCTTATACCATAGATGATAACCAAATAAGCAACTAATAATATTAATTTCGAAGGGGCTGCAAATAAAAACTGTCTTGATATTTTTCTTTAATGCTGCACAACTAACTTCTATTTTCCAGAACCACTTATCTAAACAATTCATCGGATGCACCATAGGGGAGGCTGCCTTGTTTTGCCTGATTCTGTCTTTAAATCAATGAAACCAGTAGAAGAAATTTCTTTATTTCTTAACACAAACTCTTGACAAATCAAATGTAGTTGAAGCTATAGATTGGTCTCATTTTATTATTTGAAAATTTTTATTTTATCAAAATTAGACGTGTTCTACAACTTGAATCCTTGACAATTTGAATTATCAAATTAGCTGTTTGAAATATTAATTTTGTTCTTAGAAACTTCCCAGTTGTCCAAGTCTTGTCAGCCATTTATTTCTCATGCTGTAAACAAGATTCCTCTTGGTGCATCTCGGCGCGCACAATCAGAAAGAGTTTCTATTTTTAATTTTTAAACTACATAATACATTATCTACACTGCATATCGATACTTCTTCACTATATAAATATTTGAGCCACTAATTTTTTAAACAGACTGTAAAGGTTGATCTTATTAAAAAAGAAAGTGTTGCTTGTATTTAGTAATAGACAATAATTAAGATGAGAATTTTAGTCAAGAGAACAGAATTTAATTGTTTGAAAGATAGAGGGAGGCTGGAGGTATAGAGATATTATAGTTTGTGTGCTTGTCTGTTATTGGTGAATAAGAAAAATAAAATTGATCGAAGTATGAAGAAGAAGTTTTAATTTTTTTTCTGATACAGTTTGATCTAATTTTAGTAAAAGCTATAAACTCGCAATAATTTTGCCCAAGTGATACCTTAGGCTTCTTTACTTTAGTTTGATGTTACGGATCTTTTCTCGAGTTAGTTAATTCAGCATAATTTAGATAAAACAAAATCCCCGAAGCTTGAGAGGCAGTTAAGCCTCCAGATAATTTCTTATTGTTTTGCCTATTCCCCACCTCTCACTCTATCTCTAGATTTGTTAGTTGCAAAATCTGCATATTTTTTTTTTCGCCTTATCAAATTATTTTTCACTTTCTTATCATAACGTGATCCACTAACCCTATGAAACTAGTCATGATTTATCTTATTTCACACAAGGCTATCTTATTATTCATGTGCTAAGAGAATTTTTTTTTTTTACTTTGGGTGTTTTTTTCTATGTTTTTTTTTTTTTTCAAATTTTCATTTCCAACGTGGGCCTCCCCCCTCCGTTCTGTCTTCCTGCTCTCTGCTTCAATATCCCTCCCCCCTCATTTTGACAGATCTGGCGGGTTTGAAAGACGGCAACTTGGGTCTCCACTCTTTCGTAGGTAGGAAACCCTTCCTCCACTAGCCCAGATAGTTGGATAGTTGGAGATAGTTGAAGAATTGTCACTCTGTTCACATGTCTGCTCATTACACTTCTGCACACATGCACTGATGCAAAACTTCTAAAATCTATCAATGATGCAATTTGGCTTTTGTTAGTGGAAATTGCCAGGTAGCTAGTATCATCAACTAATTTTGTGATGTGCATCATTTCATACTTAATTTTTTTTTTTGTGTACTTTGCACAAAAAAATAAAAATAATGACCAAACAGGCAAAATGCAAGAATTTGTGCAAACGAAATACCTATCAAGGAGATGACCTTTTCTTTGAAATGGTCATTACATCTGGTCGTAAAATATAACAAAAAAATATGGTCATTTAACCTTGTATTATTCTACTTTTGTTTAACTAACCCTAACTCCAATGACCCTGACAGCTACATTGTTAATGTAATAATAATAATAATAATAATAATAATAATAATAATATCAATAATATTAATAATAATAATAATTATATGCTTTGTCCTGCTGCAGCTAAATGTCACAATTTGTCATGCTGATGCAAATAGTTTTGTTCTTATCACTGCTTTTGATAGTTCATTTTTATTTCTTTATTATTAATATTTCTCAGTCAACATTAATTTGTTTTTCCAGAATCTTTTAGCGGTATGTTTATATGTTTTCTATTCCTGTCATTTTTTCAGTCTTTGCCTGTTAAAAAAAAATTCTCCCCAGGGCTTTAGATTCTTTGCAAGGTCCTTTAATTCGCACAGTAGTGGCTCAAGGCACACACTCAATAGTTTTTCATGAAATTTATTCTGAAACCCTGGTAGAAAATTCATTTCTTTATTGAAATTGGTTGAGGGAAAGGCTTTTTATGTATCTCTCACTACTTGCATTTATTCATCATTATTTGAGAGTAGCTTTGAGTATTATCTGATCACATGCAGACTGGTTTTTGTTAAGTTAAGACACTTGTCTTAAATAAAAAAAAAAGACAAACGGTTAAATTAATTTTGGGCTTGACGTCCTAGATATAGATGTTTCTTGTAAAGGAAGTTGAGTTAAGTTGAATTCATATTTTGATCCCTTCATTTTGTAACTAGTGTAAGTTGTTTTGTTTTTGGCAAATCACGGCTGTGTGTTCATCAGATTGTTTACGCTTTTGGTGTTGCATGAAATTAAACAAGAAAAAAAAATCTTGATCTAATTGGCTGCTAGAAAAGTAAAAGATAAAGGAAAGTGCCTTGAGTTGTGCAGAAGTGCTTTTGAAGCTGTTTGCTGAATTAATGCACAATTAACCGAGATCTAAGCTACGATGACGGAAAGGTTTAAAGTTTCATTCACACAAAAGCTCTGAGCAGTTTTTGAATTTTAAGCAAATCAACATTTATAAGAAGGCCTGTAGATCGTGACAAGATGTTTTAATTTAGATCAATGAACTGTTCCATTGCTCGTGTTGGCCTGGATGTTACTAGTGTGTCCTACTTATTTCCTCTCTCCCTCTTAACCTACGCCTCATGGTTTTTAATTTTTCATTATGAAAAATTCTAATCCTCTGCATATGCTGGGCATAATGTGTTTAAAAACTAAAACAACATAGAAAATATTTAATGAATTACTTAACCTCAGATAGTTTGATCCATTTTACATTTTTATCCCAGTAGCAGGAATTTATGATTACAAATCTTTGATTTGCAGTTGAAAATCAGTATGTAAATATTTTTTTTCTTTTCCCCCTGAGCTCCCTGAGTCTTTTATTCATTGTTTGATTTGCTTACCTCCCAGTTCGATTTGAGTAGAGATTAAATAAAAAGTTTGTTGCAGTTATCTTCAAACGTCTTAACTGGCAGACAAAACATGGCTCTTGCAATACTTTAATCACTTTGTCAGGCAATAAGTTTTCTCTTTTGAAGCTTTCGGTGTAATTAACCTGCTTTAATTTATTTTTCATTTTAGCCTAGCAATAAACTCTTTTGTTTTTCCTTTCTTTCTTTTTCTTCCTTTATTGGGGACTAAAAAAATATTTGTAGTATCAGGTACATTTAAGATGCTGGCGACAGTATGTAATAGGTTTTTACATTTATTTTTACGTACACCAAAAACTAAAAAGGCCTATAATCATAACTTAAAGTGGATTGGGTTTAATAACTATGCAATCAACTACACAATACAAAAGCTTTGGGCTTTGGTTATTCTTGGAGGTATAGAATATGTTGATATATCTTTCATGAGATGATCCTTTGTAATTATTTTACATATATTGCTTGACAGTCTAAGTTTTGACTTTGAATAGCTTACTCTTTAATTAGTGAGACCTCATTCTAAACCAAGAAAAATTCACTCTTGTGCTCTGTCTTTGTCATCAGTGTCACAAGCATGCAGACCATGTATTGAACCATTCTCCTACATTATTATTTTTATTATTATTATTATTATTATTATTATTATTATTATTATTATTATTATTATTATTATTATTATTATTATTGTTATTATTATTATTATTGTTGTTGTTGTTACCGTCATCATTATTATTATTATTATTATTATTATTATTATCATCATCATCATCATCATCATCATCATCATCATCATCATCATATTATTATTATTATTATTATTATTATTATTATTATTATTATTATTATTATTATTATTATTATTTGTGCGATTGTTGATGTCAGTGTGATTGGTTTTACTCTGTACTGATGTTTCTACGGAATGTTCCACAATGTTTCTGTCTCAAATAAACCATTTAACCTGATGAGCAATGATCTACTGACCTAACAAGATATAGTATTTTAATCATTATTTTCTTAAATTCACAGTTTGTAACACAACTAGTAACCATTATTCCCACTCTTTACATAGAGTCTCTCCCTTGTTGTGGTCTTTACATATGATACTCTATTCTGTTAATCTTGTAACTTTTAAACCAATGTGTGTTGGCTCATCTGAAACGGAACAAGATAAAAGTAATCTTTTTGAAATCCTAATCTTTATATAAGTATAACTCTAAATCATTTGTATATTTCCATTCACCACGCCTAAAGGTTGTACTCATAGCCTGATCTTAACAACAAATTAAACGTTTAACTCAGTCTTCCCTAACATGTAACAAAAGTGTACAAGTTTTAACTGCTTCTCTTACCATGTCTCTTTCATGATCTCATCAGACGCAGCTTATTCCATCTTCAACAAGAAATCTCAGTTTTTCTCCCTCAGCAGCAACAACGCTCTCCTTCAGCTCATTCTAGAGGTAGGCCTGACCTCAACATTTTCACACTAGATGTTTGATACTAAGAAAATGTCATGGTATTTTTTTCTTTCTTTTTTTTTGACTGAGCGATTTTTTTTTTACTGTAAGATATGAACAATATGCTGTTCATTTGGTCTGGGTAAAAAATGCAGTCTTAAAAGTTAAGGTAGCTTTCAGGGTTTTCATCCTGGCTAGTGAAATGTTAGCATTAAGTCCTTGGAAAAGCTCCCTGCAAATATATCTGTCATCCTATTCAGATGCAAGGAAGAGAGCACCCTACGCTAGCTTGACTAAAATCTAATGAACATCTAGACTAGAGTGATGTGCAGTTTGTGACAGCTGCTCCTCTTTCATGTTTTGTTACAGCCTGTCTATGAAGCTTTGTATTCAGTATGTAAATATAGACGTCTTATTTTTCAAATCCATTATAATTAAGTCAAAACATATTTTGAGTGTTGGACGTTCAACTCTATTCGACCACCACTAAAAGAGAAAAAAAAAGTTGTATGTGGACTAGTTTGATCATTGTTTAATACTCTCTTGTTTTCAGGGCACCCCTCAAGTAACCGAACTGTTTGTGGACTCCAAGCGAGATGTCGACCAGCAGCTGAAGATAACCTGTGAAGATTTCATTCATCACGTCAGCGACCTGTTTACCTCCCCTCTCCAGTCCTTCATGTCCAGGGTGAGAAACAGATCTGATTGGCCCCTATGTCATGACTTTTTTTCCTTGCCAGGTGGATCAGTTTGGGGTCCTACCTTTTCAGCTCTTCTCTGAATAAAAGGGCCTTGCGTCACTTTCTTATGGACATGAATAAGTCAAATATTACATGTGTTTATAAAATTCCCTTAACATATTCAAGGTTTTTTCCAAGGCTGGGTTATAAAACTTTGACTACAGAAAGTTAGAGATAGTAGCTCAGTGATGCTTATAGTGTTATGGGAAAACTGGCTGTACACACTAGACCTTTCCTTTACTTTCTTGTGCCGCATTTCTCAATAAAGTAAAAAATTTTACCAATTGTATCAATAAAAACGTACACTTTTAGTATGTACAAATTTTTTTAAAGGTGTGATTTTGTTATTAGAAAAATTTCAGGTAAATATTAAAAAAACTGAGAGGGTTTATAAACACTTGGTTACTGAGTTAAAATTGTGACTAGAAATTAAATAAAAAATGCTAAACAATCTACAACTGTTTTTTTAAGGAAAGTAATCAAGCTGACTATTAACACAAACGGTATTTACCAGTTGTGTCCCTTTGACGAGTTTTGTAATCAACCTTTTAGGTACAATATTTTTGGTCAATGGTTTTCAGGACTAAGATCTAAGAAGTATTTAGATCTAGCTGGTTTTTTTTGTTTGTTTTTTTTACATCAACTTAAGTTTGGGAAAAAGATCAATTTGAAAAATTAACTCACTCAGCACTGAGGCCTATCTGTAGAAATGCTCTGAGCCACTGGCCATTTTTAGGTAGTTTTAAAAAAACATATTTCAAAAATGCAAAACTTTGTGTGTTAGTAGATTCTTATCTAATCAGGAATATGACTAAGTTTGACATTCAAATTTTGATTGATTTTTTTAATTTTTTAAATTTTGTAAAATAGGAAAACAAATTCCCGCACTGTATTAATGTCATAATTAAGATGAAAAAAAAAAAAAAGAGAAAATGCAGTTGTTCCAATTTGTTAAATATAAAATTTAAACAAAAAAGGGAAAGTTTGGAGAATCTATTCATTAATATTTACATATTCAAGGCCAGATCTGGGTCTAGATCTAGTCTAGATCTAACTCTTTTCATTAGCCAAACAAAGGCTTATTTAGATCTAGATATGCAAATGAGTAAATGTGAAAAAGAAGAGTTGTTTCCCTTCCCTTTAACTTGATTTGGACTATTAAATGTTGGTTTGGGAAATAAAATAGTCGATCAAAGTTAAAACCGACTATTCTCGTTTTTTTTTTTTATGCAAAGCAAGTAACAGGGCAGCCAAGTATACTCAGTATTCATGCTCAGTGAGTTAATTTATATTGATAGCTTGATAACTGGAGATTCATTCTGAGAACTGCACAGCAGCTGTTTTCCACCAGACTGTAAAACTTCACATATAACTCAAGTTGGTTCTTTCCCAAGGGAACAATATCATGTTAGGGTGGCCCACTATATCGATCATGAGGGTCACCATGGATATGAACTGTTAACAGAGCTTGTTTTTACACTCCGCCAGGCAAACATCGTTATCAGCATGCAGAAAGACCAGGAAGTTTCTGCTGCGACAAAGAAGAACATCACCCTAAGGTCACAACCTTTCGCAGTCCCAGAGAAGCTTCACGATGTTGCCACGGAGACCTACCGCCTGATTAAGACCAAGTTGCCGCTGGTGCGTTTGATTTCTTTTGTTTTCTTTTTCTTCTTCCTTTTACTTTTTTCCTCTTCTTCTTCTCCTCCCCTTTAATGTTTTTGTTCTTTTTCCCTCCTTGTTTTTGTACCATCACTCATCATAACAAGCAATGACCTTCTTCATTGTAAAGTCTGCATCATCAATCAATCAATCAATCAATCATTCAACCAATCAATCTGGTGCCCAACTCTTTAGAGTAGGTGATCATGACCTTTAATGTTTTTGTTCTTTCACCCCTTGTTATTGTACCATCATTCATCATAACAAGTAATTACCTTCTTCATTGTAAAGTCTGCATCATCAATCAATCAATCAATCAATCATTCAACCAATCAATCTGGTGCCCAACTCTTTAGAGTAGGTGATCATGACCTTTAATGTTTTTGTTCTTTCACCCCTTGTTATTGTACCATCATTCATCATAACAAGTAATTACCTTCTTCATTGTAAAGTCTGCATTATCAACCAATCAATCTGGTGCCCAACTCTTTAGAGTAGGTGGTCATGACCTTTAATGTTTTTGTTCTTTCCCTCCTTGTTATTGTACCATCATTCATCATAACAAGTAATTACCTTCTTCATTGTAAAGTCTGCATCATCAATCAATCAATCAATCAATCATTCAACCAATCAATCTGGTGCCCAACTCTTTAGAGTAGGTGATCATGACCTTTAATGTTTTTGTTCTTTCACCCCTTGTTATTGTACCATCATTCATCATAACAAGTAATTACCTTCTTCATTGTAAAGTCTGCATCATCAATCAATCAATCAATCAATCATTCAATCATTCAACCAATCAATCTGATGCCTAACTCTTTAGAATAGGCGGTCATGGCCTTTCAAGCATCTCAATCCCTTGCCGATTTAGAACATCAGTCACATGTCATACATTTAGCCACTTTATTAGCCCATCCAACATCTTTTCTCGTTGTTTTCCCGTGCTGTGTTTTCCTTCAATCATTCCAGTTGTCACAAAGTGTTCCAGTTTCTCTCTTTTCATCACAAGGTTACTTGGTGTTTATATATTCTATTTATGAGAGATCTTATTCTGTCAGCTTCCTATAATTCTGTTTTGTTTTATTTCTTTTCAATCCATGAAATTTGTAGCATTCTTTGTAGAAACCACATTTCTGTTACTGGTACTTCCAGTTTCATTTGTACCTGTTTTGAAATTGTCCAAGCATCGCATCCATACTCAGGATAGGTTCAGTATAGCACTTCAGGGTTCTTCATAGATTCAGTGAAAAATGATCTGTTGGTTGAGGTGAAAAGATGAAATTATAAAAAGAAATTAGTAGAGCTGTATGGTGTGTGGTGGCTTGGGAAAAGCTGTGACTCTCTGGAGCCATCAGATCCTCATGGATATTCCAATACAGGTTGAAGCAGTACCACTGCATTGCTCGAGCTGTTCCCTACTTGGCAGATTTCCTTTTTACAGATTAACCTTATTAACGCTTTCCAATATTATCCTACAATTTCTTTAATATTTCTAACAGGTCCAACGCAGCATGTCCCTCTACCTGGCCAACAGAGACACGGAGGCGATTCTATTCCGACCAGTGAAGAGTAACGTCCAGGCACAGTTTGGAAAACTCCTGGAACTGCTGGAGGCGGAATATTCCGAGGAGGACCGTCTGATTGTGGCCTGCCCCAGCCAAGAGCAGGTGAGAATATCACAGCTGTTGACAGATATGTTGTGTGGTGCCACATTGCTCTCTCTCTCAAATAAAAGATAGAAGAATAAAAAAAAAAGAGTACAATGAAAAAGAAAAATTGTTATAGATCATTGAACATGATTTCTATAGAAAAATAATCATTTGCCTAAGATATGCTGCAGGCAGTTGAATTGATAAATATATATATATATATATATATGTATGTATATATGTATATGTGTGTGTGTGTGTGCACGTGCAAAACAGTATCAGGCTATGTTTTAGTCTTATTCACCTCTTTCCTCATCTTCCCTTCCATCTATCTCTATCTCTTTCTCACCTTCCATCTATCTTTATCTCTGTCTCACCTTCCATCTATCTTTATCTCTGTCTCTCCTTCCATCTATCTTTATCTCTGTCTCACCTTCCATCTATCTTTATCTCTGTCTCACCTTCCATCTATCTTTATCTCTGTCTCTCCTTCCATCTATCTTTATCTCTGTCTCTCCTTCCATCTATCTTTATCTCTGTCTCTCCTTCCATCTATCTTTATCTCTGTCTCTCCTTCCATCTATCTTTATCTCTGTCTCTCCTTCCATCTATCTTTATCTCTGTCTCACCTTCCATCTATCTTTATCTCTGTCTCACCTTCCATCTATCTTTATCTCTGTCTCACCTTCCATCTATCTTTATCTCTGTCTCTCCTTCCATCTATCTTTATCTCTGTCTCTCCTTCCATCTATCTTTATCTCTGTCTCTCCTTCCATCTATCTTTATCTCTGTCTCTCCTTCCATCTATCTTTATCTCTGTCTCTCCTTCCATCTATCTTTATCTCTGTCTCTCCTTCCATCTATCTTTATCTCTGTCTCACCTTCCATCTATCTTTATCTCTGTCTCACCTTCCATCTATCTTTATCTCTGTCTCTCCTTCCATCTATCTTTATCTCTTTCTCACCTTCCATCTATCTTTATCTCTGTCTCTCTCAGGTGCATAAACATCAACACTCATTTTACTTGAAAACTTTTATTCTGACTTATAAAGAGTCTTTGGGTTTGATTCATTATGAAAACTTTTATTCTGACTTATAAAGAGTCTTCGGGTTTGATTCATTATGAAAACTTTTATTCTGACTTATAAAGAGTCTTTGGGTTTGATTCATTATGAAAACTTTTATTCTGACTTATAAAGAGTCTTTGGGTTTGATTCATTATGAAATCATGGCTGCAAAACAGGAATGAAACCCTTAATTGCGTTCAATGGTTGCCCTTGGTCAACTGTTAAAAAACAAATTATTATAAGAATCACAAATACACTCTACAATTTTTTTTTGTTATTGCAAATATTGAAAAAGATGGGAAGAGGGTGGAAAAGAAAAAGTTTTCAGAATCTATACCTTCATTTTCTTTCCAAAACTTCATTTCAGGTGAATTTGTTGATGTCCACTACACCCAAGAGGTCGGAGAAATGAACGACTAGAATTCGAGTGTAATTTAGACCTCCAAGATTCTCATTATGTGAGGGGGTGGATGAAATAGGTGCATTGACACTGGCCAGGCACTGTCTGAATCTGCCAAGTCTTGAGTTGTGTGTGAGAGAGAGACAGAGAGAGAGATAAAGAGAGTGAGAGAGAGAGAGAGAGAGTGAGAGAGAGTGAGAGAGAGAAATAGAGAGAGAGAGAGAGAGAGAGAGAGAGAGAGAGAGAGAGAGAGAGAGAGAGAGAGAGAGAGAGAGAGAGAGAGAGAGAGAGAGAGAGAGAGAGAGAGAGAGAGAGAGAGAGAGAGAGAGAGAGAGGAGGGAGGGAGGGAGGGGGGGGGGAGGGATATGGATGGATGGATTGAAACACACTGACGGGGTTGAGTGTTACAAACATATAAAAATAGAGAGGAAGGGGTGGAGGGGGAGGGGGGGGGGCACAGAGAAAGAGATAGAGGAAGACAGAGCAAAAAGACAAGAAAATACAGTAGCCAATTTTAAAAATTATTACCAGACTCCTTGATAGACTAGATTTTTTTTATTTTGCTTATTTGTTTCTTAGTGGAGTAAGTTATAGTACATAGGCTATCTTTTCTGTTGGAAGCTGTTAGCATTAAAATGTTTTTTGGTGGAAACCAAAGAAATTTCAGTTTATAATTAAAAATGATTTTATTGTGCATGTTGAGTTGGAGAAAACACATGCATTCTCCTTAGTACAGCCTAGATTGGATCTCCAGTCTCATCAAGGTTCTAAAAAAAAAAGGGTTTGTGTCCTCAAGAAGTGATTCATATTTAAATAATATGCATGCTTTGTCATCTGCATGCCATGTGTCAAGCAGTATTCTATATCTACTTCCTGTGTGTATTCTGTTTGATGGATGCCTTTTAATTACTCTTTCAGTCTCACTTTTTTCATGTTTCCATGTCTTTCTTTCTTCATTGTGGATGTCTTCCTCTGGGCATATGTTGAGCTCAATTGTGAAGGTGGACTGGGCTTGTTAAACAAATAACTGACCAAGAATTGCATAGGTTTTTCCATGTTTTAAGTTGTGATTGTGGAAAAGGAAAAAAATATTCCTTTCAAGTTCAAAGGATGATGTGTGTCAGTTTTTGGATGCGTGGCTGAATCTAAAGGCTGGACTTATTGTGGTTGAAACTGGAGAAAATATTTCGTGAATTTTGTTAATGTATGGTGGATGCGCAACTGGTACAAGAGTTCTTACTTCAAATCAATGACTTGTGAGTGTGTGATTTGAATTGGAGGTAATCGAAAATTAGTGCATGCCTGATTTGAAACATAATTTTGTTGTCACAATGCAGAATTTTTTCTCAGCTGAAGCAACCACTCTTTAGCCCCTCTCTGATCGACTGGGATGGAGCCACTCTAACCAAAGACACAAGACATCGTGGTTTGAGTTAGGGCTTTGCTGTAAGACCAACCTATTTTGTTTGTTTATTTGTGTTAATATTTTTCGAATCTCAGTTTGAATGTTTTTTTTTTTTTTTTGTTCTTGTGTTGAAATACTTCACATGTTCCTCGTTCCCCTTACATTTTGTAAAGAATTTCATACTTTATGATATTTTTCTTAAATTACAGAACTCTCTGATCTTTATCTGTTATGGGTCCTACTTTATTGTGTGTGTCTCTCTCTCTCTCTCTCTCTCTCTCTCTCTTTCTTTCTCTCTCTCTCTCTCTCTGTCTCTCTCTCTCTTTCTTTCTCTCTCTCTCTCTCTCTTTGTCTCTGTCTCTCTCTGTCTCTCTCTGTCTCTCTCTCTCTCTCTCTAACAAGTCCTGAGATTATTATCTTGGTGGCGTTGGATTCAAGAGCAGCAGATCAGTCACCCCAGTTCTCCTAAGATTCTTTATGTACAGTTCGTGACAGGGTTGTCAACCATTAGCGTTGGGTCTCGTTTCTGATTAGATGAGTCTGCTATCCTGATTTCCGCTCTTGATTTTGTTGATATTTTCAGATCTTCAGAACGGTCAAAATGAAACTGTTGCAAACCGATTGCTAAGATAATTGACTGGGATTTTAGGGGTGGTGAAAAATAGGGGACAAGATTCAGTTTCCAAGACTGTTCTTCTTTTTAACAAATTCAAGCATCTTACATCTGCCTAATTAAGATAAATGCTAGAAATAAATAAAAAATGTTTTTGATCCCCTAAGCCTCATTTTTTGTTAAGTGAGGTTGAAAAACTTGAGATTTTTTTTATTGTGCAGATTAACTTGGAGGGAGTGAGAAAAACAGAGAAACAATATTTGCTAAGGTATTAAACTTGTACAATTTTATCATGACAGTCAAGTCTGTTCACACATCTGTTTCTACTGTTTCAACCGTTGTATATAAACTTCTGTCCTCTCCCCTAAAACATCTGTGATGGTTATCGAAATAATTTACAGTTTGTGGAAAGTTTTGTGCATGAATTTGGTGGCAATGAAAACTTTTATGGTTCAATATTTATGTTTAGATGTTTTTTTTTATTACCAATATTGAATGATGATTGGTGTGTGCACATTTTTAAAATTTTTCACAAGTAATGAAGGCTGTCTGAAGATGATGGGAACATCAAATTGTTGAAGGGAATCTTTCTTGTGTGGGAGTCTTGAAAAATATTTGTATCAACTTAAAATTATTAGTTTCACCTTTCAAAATATTTTAAAATACCTGTACAAATATGATATTTTGTGATAACGTTATTGCAACTATGCAGCATTTTGTATATACAGTGGAATCCACTTATATTGACAGCAGCTTTATCGACATTTTCAGATATCGATGCGATTGCTAATTCCAAATTTTGTCCTTCTTTATCGTTACTAAATAAATTCTATTATATTGACATGATTTTATGATTTCACCACTTTATCGACATGCCGCGCATGAAAAACTAGCCAAAACCAGGCTTTAGAGACTAAGAAACTCGTCTCTGCTAGGCATAAAAAAGGGGGAAAAATTGCGCTTGGTACACGCTTTGCTAAGCCACGTTGTAGAGTGACCTAGATCTACCCCTCTCACCCATAGTGAGAGACATACACACTGTAGACAGTGCACCCACTACAGCCCGTTTTCCGGAGTGACGTCCCTTTTTTTTTTCTCTCTTTACTCCTATAATTTTATTTATGGACATTTTGATATATCGACATTATATTTTTTTTTACTCCGATGGCATGTCGATATATGCGGAATATACTGTAATTTATGTATCATTATGTCTGTCAAGCTAGATCATTTCTGCTGTCCCCAGGAATATGTCTTACCCTAAATTCTCCATAGCATTGTGACATCCCTGTTAGAGTTTTAAATTAAAAAAAAAAATTGGGGTTCCAACATTTTAGTTAAGTTTAAGCTTTGATCAAAGTGAACCATATATATGTATATCACCAATCCAAATTTTTTTTGTCTTTATAATTTAATTTTTGCATTTCTTTTTGTTAAACGTTTGTTTCTTTTCTTTTTTTTTTTTTAAATATGAATTTATGTCTCTACTTTTGTAATTTCTGATCACTGTGTCTGAAATGTTGGGGGTCCATTGAGTATTGTCACATTCATTGATAACCAAGTTGTTGATGCCATATCATGAGTTCTGCATTTGTTGCAAATAATTTATTATTAAAACTTGTGGGAAGACCAACTTAAGATCATGTTTTGTTTGGTTCTGTCTAGGCTGGAAGTCTTTATCATCCACTGTAGACTAAGATCATAGGCTCTAAATTTTCTAGCATTTTTCACCACATGATGTTAGTAACAGTGGCATTGCAGAAAATGACATCGTTCATTTATATTTATTTGAAAATTACATTGTTCATTTATGATTATTTGAAACTTCTGAACTACAATGTTCCCCATTTTCCGTGAATCCAATAATTATATTGGAGACTCCGCAGCTTCAACAGACTCGGTGCTCTCCATTTTCCGTGAATCCAATAATTATATTGGTGACTCAGCAGCTTCAACAGACTCAGTGCTCCCCATTTTCCGTGAATCCAATAATTATATTGGTGACTCAGCAGCTTCAACAGACTCAGTGCTCCCCATTTTCCGTGAATCCAATAATTATATTGGTGACTCAGCAGCTTCAACAGACTCGGTGCTCCCCATTTTCCGTGAATCCAATAATTATATTGGTGACTCAGCAGCTTCAACAGACTCAGTGCTCCCCATTTTCCGTGAATCCAATAATTATCTTGGTGACTCACAGCTTCAACAGACTCGGTGCTCCCCATTTTCCGTGAATCCAATAATTATCTTGGTGACTCACAGCTTCAACAGACTCGGTGCTCCCCACTTTCCTCTCATCAAGTATTTTAATACCAGAGAGCAAACTTAACCTCCTCTCAGGACAGCCACAAAACTCCAAGTGCGATGTCTGCAGGACGCTTTCCTTAGCTCTGAGACTCCAATAGATTCTAGATAGGAATTATTTGTAGAGAAAAATATGACATGTAACCGTGTACACACAGGGAAATACAGTACCTAAAAAAGATTTTCCTAGAACAAGGTTAGGGCGAGTTGAGGTCATCCACGCATTCGCAAATAGCCTTATCAAGAATCCCATAGGAATAGCCTTACCAAACTGAGTGGATCTAGTATCAGAGCCTCTCCACTACCGTATATATCCATCTGATCTAGTATCAGAGCCTCTCCACTACCGTATATATCCATCTGATCTAGTATCAGAGCCTCTCCACTACCATATATATCCATCTGATCTAGTATCAGAGCCTCTCCACTACCGTATATATCCATCTGAGTGGATCTAGTATCAGAGCCTCTCCACTACCGTATATATCCATCTGAGTGGATCTAGTATCAGAGCCTCTCCACTACCATATATATCCATCTGAGTGGATCTAGTATCAGAGCCTCTCCACTACCATATATATCCATCTGAGTGGATCTAGTATCAGAGCCTCTCCACTGCCATATATATCCATCTGAGTGGATCTAGTATCAGAGCCTCTCCACTACCGTATATATCCATCTGATCTAGTATCAGATCCTCTCCACTACCGTATATATCCATCTGATCTAGTATCAGAGCCTCTCCACTACCGTATATATCCATCTGATCTAGTATCAGAGCCTCTCCACTGCCATATATATCCATCTGAGTGGATCTAGTATCAGAGCCTCTCCACTACCGTATATATCCATCTGATCTAGTATCAGAGCCTCTCCACTACCGTATATATCCATCTGATCTAGTATCAGAGCCTCTCCACTACCGTATATATCCATCTGAGTGGATCTAGTATCAGATCCTCTCCACTACCATATATATCCATCTGAGTGGATCTAGTATCAGATCCTCTCCACTACCGTATATATCCATCTGATCTAGTATCAGATCCTCTCCACTACCGTATATATCCATCTGATCTAGTATCAGAGCCTCTCCACTACCATATATATCCATCTGATCTAGTATCAGAGCCTCTCCACTACCGTATATATCCATCTGAGTGGATCTAGTATCAGAGCCTCTCCACTACCATATATATCCATCTGAGTGGATCTAGTATCAGAGCCTCTCCACTACCATATATATCCATCTGAGTGGATCTAGTATCAGAGCCTCTCCACTACCATATATATCCATCTGAGTGGATCTAGTATCAGAGCCTCTCCACTACCGTATATATCCATCTGAGTGGATCTAGTATCAGAGCCTCTCCACTACCGTATATATCCATCTGATCTAGTATCAGAGCCTCTCCACTACCGTATATATCCATCTGATCTAGTATCAGAGCCTCTCCACTACCGTATATATCCATCTGATCTAGTATCAGAGCCTCTCCACTACCGTATATATCCATCTGAGTGGATCTAGTATCAGATCCTCTCCACTACCGTATATATCCATCTGATCTAGTATCAGAGCCTCTCCACTACCGTATATATCCATCTGATCTAGTATCAGAGCCTCTCCACTACCGTATATATCCATCTGAGTGGATCTAGTATCAGAGCCTCTCCACTACCGTATATATCCATCTGATCTAGTATCAGAGCCTCTCCACTACCGTATATATCCATCTGAGTGGATCTAGTATCAGAGCCTCTCCACTACCGTATATATCCATCTGATCTAGTATCAGAGCCTCTCCACTACCGTATATATCCATCTGAGTGGATCTAGTATCAGAGCCTCTCCACTACCGTATATATCCATCTGAGTGGATCTAGTATCAGAGCCTCTCCACTACCGTATATATCCATCTGAGTGGATCTAGTATCAGAGCCTCTCCACTACCGTATATATCCATCTGATCTAGTATCAGAGCCTCTCCACTACCGTATATATCCATCTGAGTGGATCTAGTATCAGAGCCTCTCCACTACCGTATATATCCATCTGAGTGGATCTAGTATCAGAGCCTCTCCACTACCGTATATATCCATCTGAGTGGATCTAGTATCAGAGCCTCTCCACTACCGTATATATCCATCTGAGTGGATCTAGTATCAGAGCCTCTCCACTACCGTATATATCCATCTGATCTAGTATCAGAGCCTCTCCACTACCGTATATATCCATCTGAGTGGATCTAGTATCAGAGCCTCTCCACTACCATATATATCCATCTGAGTGGATCTAGTATCAGAGCCTCTCCACTACCGTATATATCCATCTGAGTGGATCTAGTATCAGAGCCTCTCCACTACCGTATATATCCATCTGAGTGGATCTAGTATCAGAGCCTCTCCACTACCGTATATATCCATCTGAGTGGATCTAGTATCAGAGCCTCTCCACTACCGTATATATCCATCTGATCTAGTATCAGAGCCTCTCCACTACCATATATATCCATCTGATCTAGTATCAGAGCCTCTCCACTACCGTATATATCCATCTGAGTGGATCTAGTATCAGAGCCTCTCCACTACCGTATATATCCATCTGATCTAGTATCAGAGCCTCTCCACTACCATATATATCCATCTGAGTGGATCTAGTATCAGAGCCTCTCCACTACCGTATATATCCATCTGATCTAGTATCAGAGCCTCTCCACTACCGTATATATCCATCTGATCTAGTATCAGAGCCTCTCCACTACCATATATATCCATCATTGTCGCGACGCTCGGTAGAGCTGTGCGCGGAAATAGAATTATAGGCGGTCCCTTGGCACCATTAAAGAGATTTCGGCGGAGAAGTTTCATTGTCAGGGGAGGTAACCTCACTGCTTATCTGAACGCTTGCTAGCGGCCTCGGTTCTCCCCCTTATCTCCCTGTCATAACTCAGGTCTTTACTGGCACTGCCCCAGCTCTGTGGGGACTTGCTTGATCCTGGACTTCTGCTTTGCTTGACACACGCCTCACTTTGTTACACTACGCTTATTTAGCCATCTGTGTTTTTCTCCATCTCTATTCGAGCCGACGTTGCTCATGTCGGGATGTCTATCTATCTGACTATCCGTTTATCCATCTATCCACATGTTTTATTCTAGCCTTTGCCTAGTCATTTCTAATTATTTTATGTTGGAAGACTATAATTATGTACATGTATATTATTGGTTGTAGTCAACACTGTGCACTAAACTGCCAAAGTGGCAAGTCCAACACCAAACTACAATGATTGATTTAAAATTCCGGCAACTATTATTTCCTTAAGTGTTGTTACAATTATAGTTGAACCAATAAAAAATAAATGCATACGCCGAATCTTGCTGAATGCGTCATGAAGAGAAAAAAACGAAAAATCGGGCTTAATTTTAAAAATCAGCAACGAGGTCATAGGTCGCCAAGACTGCGACTTCACAACAGCTCATATGACTGGCCTTGTGGTGGCTGTCTGGCTAAGCGCCCGCCCTGAAACCTGCAAGAACGCTGCGGAGCCAGTTCGATTCTCACCAGCCGATAAATGATTTAGAGGTGGATTTTACGTTCCTTGAAATTCTCGCACATTTCAAGATGGAAACGATGCAGGATTAGTGAAGGGATGTTTATTTTCATCCAAGGCTGTTGTGTCCTGCCTGACGGGGGCCATGTTTGATAAGAAATCTCTTTCTCATGGATGAGCTATACATGTATATCAAACAATAACTCCATCTCTATCCTTCTCGAAGTCGGTCCGTGTCCAACGTTCTTGAGGAGTGACGCCAAACTCTGCCGTCAAAATCTACCCGTTCGGACAGCTTAACTCTCCGCTCAGTTAAAACTGGAATGGACCACCCGCCATCATAGACCTGGTCAAACTTGACAACTGGTCGCCATCAGCACAATGGCGAGAATGGCCCTGACCACGCCCTCCACCCGGTTATAGTAGCGATACGGTACTCATCGTTTGAGGGGAACCGTCCCAGAAATATGAAGGACCGATATGGAAGATAGCCGGTTCTCTACTACTACCGATTCCGGTCAAAACGAGATAAAAAGCATTTTTAAACATGTTCACAGACTGCTTTGTTCAATTCATTTAAACTAGGAGTATTCACAAGATGTCGTCTCCATCGTAACCAGCCTGGTACATACTACATGTAAAAAGCATTTTTAAACATGTTCACAGACTGCTTTGTTCAATTCATTTAAACTAGGAGTATTCACAAGATGTCGTCTCCATCTTAACCAGCCTGGTACATACTACATGTAATTCTAAGCACCCAGCAAGTGTCGCCGCTGAAGAGCGAGATCACCGAGTCCTACGAGACGAGCAAGATAATATGGCTGAGGACAATTCTTGCTCTAAATGTGAGTTAGATCCACTCGACTTGTGCTCACATCTTAGAAGGACTGTGGGTGGTGTGGTGTGTGTGTGTGGTGTGGTGTGGTGTGGTGTGTGTGTGTGTGTAGTGTGTTGGTGTCGGCTTCTCTCTTGAAGCCTCAGGTTTAAAACACTGACGGCGTCCAATAACGACATCGATAATAATGTTGTGAACATATTAAACTTAACATTAAACTGAACAGATCCACATACATCGTAAACTCCATCAAGCACTTGATAATATTGACATTAACCGAGACAATTATCCCGCTCGAATGCTGATTCGATTCCTTCAAAATAAATCGGGAAAAAAAAAAACGTATCGGGCCGGGTTAGTTTTACCTCCCAAAGGCCATGACGTGTTGGTGAGGACAGTCAGGCAGTCCAGAGCTGGACATTTTAACTGTCCAGCCGTGTTGATCAGTGGTTTTATGTGTCCTCTAATGACACTGCCATAGACGGCTAGCATGAACTCTATACCAGTTACCTCCCACAGATTTCCTCGCTGGCTTCCCTTCTCTGTTTCATGGTCTCCCTGTTCTCTTTCTCCCGTCGCCAGTCTCTTATCTTCGTTTTTCACACCTTTCTGTTGATCTCCCTCCCTCTGATTTGACCTTTCTACGTTTTCCCTTGGGGCTGAAGTTTCTCCCTCGCGACCACCGAGAAGTGTTTCAGAAAATACCATAAAAAAAAGAAGCTTCAGAAGCATGCGGGCATGTTGGCGTCACAATCTCTGCCTGTCTTCTCTTTCTATGGCTGCTTTCATTTTCTTTGACTCTTTCTGGACTGGGGATTAGAGAGGAATTCCAAAATTTTGTAATGGTTGAAAAGTTTAGATTAAAACCTGTGGGATGGAATCTTTTGTAATTGATGATTTCTTTAATCTTTTTTCTTTCTTTCTCTTTTCATTTCCTTTTTTCCTTCTCTCTACCCTCTTACTCTCTGTCTCTCTCATACATGTTCCTCTCTCTACGTATCTTTTTTCTCACTCCTCTCTCTCTATAATTATCTCTCCACAGATATGGATATTCATCTCTCCATGTCAATCTTTCCTTCCCTATCAATGCCCGAATGTTCAGTTGCTGGTGTCTCTCTCTTATATAATATATATATATAATTATATATTATATGTTTTATCTTTTATATATAATTTATGTTTAGATATTTATTTCATCAGTGTTTTATTTCTTTGCTATCTCAAAATGTTCATTCTAAAGAACAAAGCTTTAGCGGTCGTGATGCTATGGAAGTGTCCTTCTAGACCTTGTACGAAACTTTTCTGTTTTCATTAATTGTTTTGTTACTAAACAGAAAACAAAACAAAAGAAAGAAAAAAATATTAAAAGCCATGTTTGCGTCTGTAGTGTCAAGCCTGATCAGAGTTTCAAGCAGAAAACAATAAAATGCCAGGTTAGAATAGAAATAGAACTAATTTCGTAGAATAATTAGACGGGCTTGTTTTATGTTTTGTGTTGGTCTTGCTCCTTAAATAAAGAGGTTTAAACTGACATTGGTAACCAGATCTGTTTGTTAAAGCAAAAAATGTAAAAATTCTTAGGCTTGGCTGTATAATTCAAGAACCGATTAGTTTCCACTAGGAATTTAATATTGATAACCGATTAGATTGTCATCACCCGAATAGACATTTCGATTACTATATATATATATATATCCATATATATAAATAAAAAATTTTCCAAATACTATCTTGCCACTCAGAGAATAACGGTTCTAAAAACGACTCTCTGGTTTGTCGTGTGTTTTTCCCAGCGAACTCGGAACTCATCAAGAACATTCACGGCTCACTCGAGAGTCCTTCATAAACAGAAGATTATTTTGGCGCTCGTTTGAAGCCAGCCCGAGCAGGATGTCCATTTCTGCGGTAATTTTCTAATTTTCGAAGTTTTTAACCTCTCCAGCGAGTTCCCGACAAAAACCGGAGATGGAAGCTTTCGAGGCGGTTTAGCCGTAATAAAACGGCCATACGATCTTTACACTGCTGCAGCTGTGAGGGACCACCTTAGAAGCAGCGCGTCTCTGATATAGGCATACACAGAATTGGTGAAGTTCCTCAGGCAGCACAGATTGGGCGAGTTTGAAGATTAATTCCGTCAAAGTCTGAAGCGTCAAAATTCTCTTCTTTTCTAATAGGCAGATATGTTTGAACGTTTTTTTCTCTCTAGTTTTTAAAGCTCTGAGAAACCTAAAAATCATAATAATGAAGAATGAATCCGATTTCTATTGTGCTCTGCCTTAACCCCGGACATCAACTCTTAGCGCTATCTGTAGGGACAGTAAAATTCAACGAGTCCAGGGACGCTAACCGAGCATGGCTGAGGGAGGGAGATAACCATCTCGGATATCATTTACCAGTTGTAACGAGCAGAAGCAGCAGACGATAAAATGGCCCGATGACAAACTTGGTGGTTACTGCGTGGGGGGTGCGACGGGTCCTTGAGGTGTGACAGAAGCTGAAGTGTTTTATTTCTTTACATCGCCTAAGCTTCTATCACTTTAAAAAAATTCTATTTTTTTTTTGTTATGTTCTTTGATTCTTGTACGGAGACAATATGGCATGAAAGAGCAGGTGAGAATTCAGAGTTGTCTCGTCCCGATGACCACCTCAGTTTTTATCGCGAAGGCTTCAGTTCTCTCTCTCTCTCTCTCTCTCTCTCTCTCTCTCTCTCTCTCTCTCTCTCTCTCTCTCTCTCTCTCTCTCTCTCTCTCTCTCTGTCTGTCTGTCTGTCTGTCTGTCTGTCTCCCTCCCCCCTCTTTCTCTCTCTCTCTTTCATGTCTCTCTTATTCCCCCCTCCCCCCACTCTGTCTCTATATTTCACTGTACCCCGCCTAACCTCCCCCCACTCTGTCTCTATATTTCACTGTACCCCGCCTAACTTCCCCCCACTCTGTCTCTATATTTCACTGTACCCCGCCTAACCTCCCCCCACTCTGTCTCTATATTTCACTGTACCCCGCCTAACCTCCCCCCACTCTGTCTCTATATTTCACTGTACCCCGCCTAACCTCCCCCCACTCTGTCTCTATATTTCACTGTACCCCGCCTAACCTCCCCCCACTCTGTCTCTATATTTCACTGTACCCCGCCTAACCTCCCCCACTCTGTCTCTATATTTCACTGTACCCCGCCTAACCTCCCCCCACTCTGTCTCTATATTTCACTGTACCCCGCCTAACCTCCCCCCACTCTGTCTCTATATTTCACTGTACCCCGCCTAACCTCCCCCCACTCTGTCTCTATATTTCACTGTACCCCGCCTAACTTCCCCCCACTCTGTCTCTATATTTCACTGTACCCCGCCTAACCTCCCCCACTCTGTCTCTATATTTCACTGTACCCCGCCCTAACCTCCCCCCACTCTGTCTCTATATTTCACTGTACCCCGCCTAACCTCCCCCACTCTGTCTCTATATTTCACTGTACCCCGCCTAACCTCCCCCACTCTGTCTCTATATTTCACTGTACCCCGCCTAACCTCCCCCCACTCTGTCTCTATATTTCACTGTACCCCGCCTAACCTCCCCCCACTCTGTCTCTATATTTCACTGTACCCCGCCTAACCTCCCTTCTGACGACAAACCGTACCGTGTTAAGGTGGCTCAGAGAGAGACAGAGACAGAGACATGGAAACCTGATGGAAAACAGATCTGATCTGGACTTCAGATTGCCGTGGCGGACAATTTTCTGTGGGAACACCTCCATCAAACCAGCTGCTGTCGTCTGGTCTCTGGGTGGACTCTTCATAGGTCTAGAAGATTCTCCCTGAAACTTAGGAGACTGAGAATGTTACCAGATAAATTAACCCTGTGGGTGCGAGTAGGCATAGAGGGAATCGACAACTCCTCCACGATGTTCTTTACCCATTGTGAATGGTTTTCTATACATGAACTCTAAGTCTAAGTTATTGAGAAATATTAACACTGAACAGAAATTCCTTTATTCTGCGAACCCTAAATATGACCGTGTCCAGTCCTGTGATGGCGATACGAAAAACGTTCTAGTTGCTATCAGGTTATACAAAAGATGTTATGTAAGTTAGCAAGCTCTGGATCTCACCTTGCTAGATATTCCATGGCTGTCAAGAATTCGTTTATGGAATTAATCTGCTTGAAGTTGAAGACCTGCTGGACAAGAAATTAGATTCATCCAGGAAAAGAACAATAAACAACTCACAGTCCTATGAATAACGGTAGTAAAGCTACAAGTGATTCACAGTCGATCAAGAGA
The DNA here is from genome assembly GCA_033675545.1 of Elysia crispata. Taxonomy (NCBI): domain Eukaryota; kingdom Metazoa; phylum Mollusca; class Gastropoda; family Plakobranchidae; genus Elysia; species Elysia crispata. The sequence continues at coordinate 268,808 of JAWDGP010002355.1, forward strand.
CAACCAACACTCAGTTCAATCAGCCGATACCGGTATGTAAATATCGATCAACCAATAAAACCCCATCAATTATTCAGTCAATCAGAAAAAAAAAATCTATTTCACAGGGACATCAACGTAAACACGTTGAGATTTCGACACCTCCTGCTCATCAATAAATGGGAAATGAGGGAAAAATAAAAATAATTAAAAAATCCACAAAAACAAATGAGTAAAAATACCCCCTCCCCCCTTTTTTTAAAAAAAAAAAAACAAAACAAAACAAAAACCGGACAAGCAAACCCATTCATACACCAATACAGCACCAGCTTGACTTTTCACATGCTCAGATGTTAAAAAAAATAAAGCGATATAAAAAAGTAACATAAAACCCAGCAGGGGCTCTCAATGGTATACCACTTTATTATCTCCACATAAACTCCTCAATTAATGCGTAAAACGATACTGCAGTAAAACCATAAAGGTCGAAGTTGATGACCCCTACATCGCTTGGCTGGCCCGGAAGTACACACAGGAGTCTCTCTCTCTCTCTCTCTCTCTCTCTCTCTCTCTCTCTCTCTCTCTCTCTCTATATATATATATATATATATATATATATATATATATAATGTGTTTCGAAAGCCAAAGTCTAAATATATCATACAATTACATCTTTTTGTACTAAATGCTATTTTTGTGCCTAGGGCTCAATGAAAGTATTCAAGACCAGTGAAATGTTAGAAAATCTTAATACATTTCCCAAGCCTTCTGCAGAAATCAAGCTTTAATCTTGAAAAAAAAAATACAGACGCATCGATTTCAAAGATAAACATGCAGGATAATATGGGCAGTCATACAGTTTGTCTAATCCTCCTTTAATCTGCTTCATCTGTGTCGGCAGTCACGTGGTCGTGAGAAAAACAGAGCGGAGAAACACAGTTGACAGCTTCAGGTTTTACGTCGTACACGGCACTGTTATGTTGTTTTTACATTGGCTCTTGAGAATTAAAATGCGAGAATCTCTAATTCTGTGATTTTATATTATTTTAATGTAAGATTTAGATTTTGATATTCAAGTAAACACTAAACACCGCCAACACCAACACCAAAAACAGAAAACAACCACAAGAGCAAAACAAACACAACCAGATCTTGAAGGATAGATGGTTAACAGTGACACGTAAGAAGCAAAAAAAAAAAAAAAAGTATCAACAATAGTGGAAAAGCTTTAGCAATAAAAACAACAACAAAAGGAAAAAGAAACCACAAAAAGAAAAAAAAATATAAAAGCAATGAGCGACAAGTGCAACTAGTACAAACGTTTAGATTAATAATTAGAACAACAATTAGAAAAATAACAAAAATAAAAAAGGATGAAAGATTCAAATTAGAGTCGAATTTCTTAAAAAACAGCAACAACTGCAAAACCAACAATTACAACATTGTGAAATAGGTAATGCATCTATAAAACATAATTTGAGTTTGTGACTTACAATATTTTTAGAGTCAAACATGGGCTTTAAGTAAACCTGCAACTATATTGATTTCACCCGACCAGATGAAAACTTTGATCCTGAACATTATGTTCAGCTCGTGTAAACCTCTTAGAAATGCATCGGCAGCTCATACGTCAACTTTGCTGTCGTAGAATGAAAAACAAATAGAGAAACTTTCATAATTATTTTGGGTACAAAAAACAAAACAAAAAAAAAATTCGTACTAAATACCATGTATAGCTTCCTCTATAGTCTTCATATTCTCCTCTGAGACATTTTGAAAATTCGGAACTGAAGAACTAACTGTCGCAGCGGCCATCTTGGTATGGGGTTTCATAGTGAGAGAAGGGAAGACTTCACAACAACCAGCAGACCACACACATAGATCTACCATTCACGATCATACTAGAAGCTGTCATGGTAACAAGATTAGCGCACTGGCTTGTTACATAGGTAATTCTCTGGGAATATCCGATGAAAGGCTTCTAGTCTTGCAATAAAAATCGTTCCAGCGAGTAGGCTACAGTGTACAGTCATGTGACTTCTGTTTTAAGGCGATACTGACAAAAAAGAAATGGCCTTTTGCACAATTATATCGGTTACTGGCATGCCCACTCGCTATACATGGTTCTTGCAAGGCTTTCCCAGCTGGAGTTCGAGTCGCATCCTTAACATGACAGTAAGTTTGCAAATGTTTTTATTTTTATTTTAATACAACGGCAAAATAATTAATTCTGTATTTTCTTAAATCTATAAACAAAAAGAAAAAAAAATGGAAGTTCATGGTTGCCCATTGGTTCGTGCCAACATAATGATGATCGTGTAAAATGATGAGTTAATAGATTACGATTTTTACAAAACTATTCTTTAATGCGACCAGTGGCCATATTGATGCTGCAACATGTTTTTTTTAGGTCAGATGTGTTGCCCTTATATGGTCCTTGCGAACATACTCGCGCATAAACGGCCTCATGTTTTCAGGGATTGGGGCCTTAAGTCGTTGCTTTATGACCCCCCCCCCCCAAAAAAAAAAAAAAAAAAAAAAAAGAAAAAAAGAAAAACGAGAGAAAACAAAACAAGCAAAAATAAAAACAACCCCAAACCAAACAACTACAACAGAAACAAATTAAAAAACAAAGCAACAAAAAAAAACAAAAAGTAGTTGAAATTCCTACTATCCCTCTCATTATTATTTTTTCCCCCGTTGTTCTTTCATCTCTAATTTCTCTTCCCCCCCCCTCTGTCCCTCTGTCCCTCCACTTCGTTCCCCACCCCAAGTTTATCTGAGCGGATCGGCCACCATAAAGAACGCTTCCCCGAGATGGACGAGACACGGCGAGCCCAGACAAGATGTTTCCCGCAACACGACACCGCAGCAGGGCGGGAAATATTGCACGGTGTCTCTACGGTAATGTTCACCACTAAAAAAAGATCCGGTTGCAATTTATTGACTTGCCAGTGTCCAGACGGACAATTTGGCATGACTAACGCTGTGGTCCTGTCTTTTCCCTTTACACAGATCTCTCCCTCTCTTTACTACAAATTCCTTTCCCTTTAAAATCTTGTTTTCTATCTTGAACTTAATACCATTATGATTATCTTTATTGTATTAAATCGCCTAAGTCTCACAGGGAGTCTAGGGAGACTAACGAGGGGAAAAAAAAACAAAACAACAATAATCTGGTACCATTAAAATCTCCGCTAAATCTGTCCATTGGTTTCGATGATTGAAAAAAAAGTGGACTTGCTTTAGTAAATCTGGAGACACACGTTTTTTACAGCACTGGCAATATCAAAATTAGTGATCATTAATTGATGATATAGCTATTCCACAAACATGAAAGGAAATGTTAGGTTGGAATTCTGCCGGGGTAATTTTAACCACTATCAAAACAAATTCAAAGATAGTAAAAAAAAAAAAAAATACCAGAAAACAAAATTTGGACAACTGGTAACAATATATCACTATTCAACAATATTTACTTCTGAAATTGTCATATTAAGGCAAGCGAATCATTAATAATAAAGAATAAGGAGCTACAGGTACGGGAAAAAACTCGATATGCAGCAAATTCGAAGCTAATCTTTTTGTGTTAGTAAGTCCGTCAAACTCCCCAAGAAAGAATTTAAATCCCGGTCTAGAGCGGCATACGTTGATTCAATGAAGCTGTAGAGGATGGCCATAAAGTTCTTTTCATGAAAAAAAACTAAGGCAGGATTACTTTACTGCTCCATGCTTCTCATTCTTAATTTAAAGGGTCTTCCTCGAAATATCGCCGAGGGAGTAACGTCATAACAAAAAATATCTTTACATAATAAGTTAAACAAACGTTGCGTATTATATCCTTACCAAACAAAATACATGAAGCCTTATTTCCAAGAGTATCTATGTGGTATAGATGAAACCGACGCGCATGCGTGCGAGCTGTTTCCCATCAGCCATCATTCTAACAGCTCTCACCAAGGCGTCGAGCAGACATCAGCTTCAGGTGTCGCGCACTAAACAAGCGCGTTCAGCAGCGGTTTAAGAACGTTTGTCACGAAACATTAGCGCCATTGTGCGGCTTGGTGCGGCTTGGTGCGACCCGACGCGCACGGCTCAGATCTGCGGTGATGATATGACCGAGAGTGGGAAAGCTTGAGCTGGATCTAGCCAGCCTCACAGCTTTAGAGAAAAAGAGCAAGCTTAGGCGATCAAAGATTTAAGTCATTCAGAAAATGGATGGACTTAGAGCTCTGTCCTTTTCCCCTTCCGCTCGAACGGAGTGGTCACTTGGCTCAACTCTGGTGGATGGAAGTTGTGGATTTAGTTAGCCTGGAATTTCATCATGAACTGTATGTAGGCTAGACTTTTCTCCTCCGAATTGTCTTTGGCCTACAATTCTGCATCTGGAGCGTCTTCTCGAAAGAACTAAGTAAAGGGTTTGCGGAAAAGCTGCAAATAATAGCGAGCCGTGAAATCTATTTGGAGACCTTCTGCCCCAGCTTACACACATCTTTTAGTTCGTAACTTACAGATCACTAAACAAACTAAAACAAAATCGGTGCAAATTCAATAAGAAAGGTGAAATCGTGAACTAGTGGTTATAGATATTTTAAAGTTTAAACCACAGGTGCCTTCTCCCTAGATTGCCTTTTTACGAGTTCTCCAGTATATCAATTATCTTAATCGCAGTAAAACTTGAAAACTTCCAAAAATTATTCATCTCTGCGTCATTACTCTGATGTCCTGGTTTTACAAATCACCAGTACCACAATTTAAAGAAGATGCAATCTAAATCAATTTTGGCATAAAGACACACACACAAGTGCCATTTTGTCCATACTAATTTTAGTTACTAGATTCACCGCGATTATTGTGATGCACACAATTTTGCCCCATGAAAATGGCCACTTTACATTGAAATACCTTAACCAACTCACTGGGCCTAAACGATATAATGTATATCTGGAGATTTTTTTTGAAACCGGAGAAATGTTTTTCTGGCCCGGCACGAATGATCTGAGTGAAATGCGCGCCGCCCACTGGCCTGTTGTAGAACATTGTCGTTTCTCCTCCCCCTTTCGGTCATTGTTGGTTCAATATCCCCTAGGTTGCAGATATTGTTTATCCTCCAATCATACCAGATAACGTTAGTCACCGCCCTGCTCCGACACACGATACAAAGCCATAACGTCACGCCTGCTTAACGTGCTGGTCAGAGGTTTCCGACGAGACGGGACGAGACAAGGACTAGGAGAAAAGGAATACACCGTTAAGCCGTGTCTTTTCACGTCGTGGTCAGCGCCTCCATCGGCCTGGCGTCAGTCCCCGGGGCGAGTGGTGTAGCGGAGCTCTCCGAGCCGCCCGGGACACCGCAGGGAGCTCTAAACATTGTTAGCGACCCAGCCTCACCGTCTGCTGACTCCGCGGGCCAGTTGCCCGCCAGGGGGCGCAATGACGCCCCGGCCAAGGGCAGACAAACTGGAAGGTGTTGGCGGGCGGGGCGAGGATTGTGGAGGTGGAGACGCGTGACGCTTAAGTGGACAAACCCATAAAATCTCAGTAGGCGGGTAAATGAAGATGATGATCAGAGTGGTGGAAGTGGTGGTAGTGGGGTAGGTGGTGACAGGGACAGCGCTACTGCCCTCAAAATGTCCTCTCAGTGCATCATAGACCCCAAGGAGAGCTGAGACCTGGCCACAACTTTGAATTATTGAAAGAACGTGATTTTGGAAATGGCAGTCCGTGAATTTGATGATAGAAATGTCATAATTATATTGATAGCACATGAAATGATTGAGTCGAAGGGTTGCATAGCTATTAACCAGTCACTACTAGTTATTTCCACTCTTAATAATATATTTTTATATATAACTCCACAAACTGGATCAATTTATTGCTCTGCTACCGGTGGTATATCATGAGAGATTTGCGGTATGAAACCCAACTTATCAAATATTTGATAACCGCAGTCTTTGACCACTGTATACTCACTGATATAACCCATCCACTCTAAGAATTTTTTCCCCATTATTTTTAAGAACCACCAAAGCAACCCCCCCAGGTGCTGGTGGGAAAGAATGTCACTGATAATTGTTCTAACTTGTTGAGGACGGCCTGAGACTTTCTCTCACAATATTGAAAGGCACAGGTGAAATGGTAGCTTCACCTTTTTATAGGAAGATAGAGGATAAAGACCTACAGATAACTCACAAGGTGTAAAATCTTATTTTGTGAACTAAAATTTCTCTTTCAATGTAAACTCAAGGGAAGGAAAACTTTCAATACGATAAAATGAGTTATTTATAATTATTTCCACTGTTTCATAATACCAAACTTGTTAGAATCAATAAATTATTGGGTCTAGCGATGCCTCAATTTAGATCTATTTTATATAATAAGTCGGGAGGAAACACTTGAAATAACATATAAATTAGATAGCCGAAAATATTGTAAAAATTTTTTATTAATACTATCGCTAGACCTAAGAGTCAAATTTACAAAAGGTGACCACCGAGGTCTAAATAGCTCCCATCCGCTCACAGCTTGTTAATGGCGTAACAGTAACTACTAATAGCCCTATTTTCCGTGAAATTTAGCATAGATTCCCAAGTGACAAGTTGAGAATTTCTTGGTTTTCTAATTTACAGCTCCATGATTCTGAACGATCAATAAGGTGGTTCTTTTAATTCAGTTTTCACTAATCTAGATCTAAATATCGTTGCCAATCCAACTTTTAATAAGCTGTGGCGGAAGTTACGGAAGTCATCTAGGCGCACTCATTTGACTTTTGGCGATGAGTTTGTCACGGTGAATTCTTGGTAGTACGCAGAACTTCAAACTTGAAATGGAATTTTAGAATACCTGATCTAACAGTCTTTTGTGATTCTTTCAAAACAGCTGTAATGAGGTAGGCATATCAAAATATCTAAGCCAGACGTAGAATCTGGATAGATCTACATCTAATTAAATCGAGACCTGGAATCTAATCTAGATCTAGAAAACGCCTAGATCTAGTATTTTAGATATCGATCTAGATCTAAACTCTAACGAAGATGATAAATCTACTCCCCAGATGGCTTTTTGCTGTTTATAGAAGTTAACTTAAGCCCAGGCATTGATTACTAGTTTCTACCCAAAGTCGAATCTTTCAATTTAAATCTAATCAAACCTTTAAATGAAATTCATGGTCTACATTTAGCCTAATATTGTTAAAGATTTGGGGTCAAGACAGGCAATGTTTTTTCTTCTTCTTGGAAGTAGATCTATAATCTCTAAATTTTACAAGTTTAAAAAGGATTATAAATAAAGCAGATCTGCTGATCTGAAGATTTCTAAACGGAGACAGATTATACAAATTTAAAGTGTGGCATTTTTTCACAACTGGATGTACTATGACACGAACAGGGCACCAGGTAGTTGCTCACCACACTGGATGTACTATGACACGAACAAGACTGGATGTACTATGACACGAGCAAGACTGGATGTACTATGACACGAGCAAGACTGGATGTACTATGACACGAGCAAGACACCAGGTAGTTGCTCTCCACACTGGATGTACTATGACACGAGCAAGACTGGATGTACTATGACACGAACAAGACACCAGGTAGTGGCTCACCACACTGGATGTACTATGACACGAACAGGGCACCAGGTAGTTGCTCACCACACTGGATGTACTATGACACGAGCAAGACTGGATGTACTATGACACGAACAAGACACCAGGTAGTTGCTTACCACACTGGATGTACTATGACACGAGCAAGACACCAGGTAGTGGCTCACCACACTGGATGTACTATGACATGAACAGGGCACCAGGTAGTTGCTCACCACACTGGATGTACTATGACACGACCAAGACTGGATGTACTATGACACGAACAAGACACCAGGTAGTTGCTCACCACACTGGATGTACTATGACACGAACAAGACACCAGGTAGTTGCTCACCACACTGGATGTACTATGACACGAACAAGACACCAGGTAGTTGCTCACCACACTGGATGTACTATGACACGAACAAGAAACCAGGTAGTTGCTCACCACACTGGATGTACTATGACACGAACAAGACACCAGGTAGTTGCTCACCACACTGGATGTACTATGACACGAACAAGACACCAGGTAGTTGCTCACCACACTGGATGTACTATGACACGAACAAGACACCAGGTAGTTGCTCACCACACTGGATGTACTATGACACGAACAGGGCACCAGGTAGTTGCTCACCACACTGGATGTACTATGACACGAACAAGACACCAGGTAGTTGCTCACCACACTGGATGTACTATGACACGAGCAAGACTGGATGTACTATGACACGAGCAAGACTGGATGTACTATGACACACCACAAGACTGGATGTACTATGACACGAGCAAGACACCAGGTAGTTGCTCACCACACTGGATGTACTATGACACGAGCAGACTGGATGTACTATGACACAGGCACCAGGACTGGATGTACTCACCACAAGACTGGATGTACTATGACACGAGCAAGACTGGATGTACTATGACACGAGCAAGACTGGATGTACTATGACACGAGCAAGACACCAGGTAGTTGCTCTCCACACTGGATGTACTATGACACGAGCAAGACTGGATGTACTATGACACGAACAAGACACCAGGTAGTGGCTCACCACACTGGATGTACTATGACACGAACAAGACAGCAGGTAGTTGCTCACCACACTGGATGTACTATGACACGAACAAGACACCAGGTAGTTGCTCACCACACTGGATGTACTATGACACGAACAAGACACCAGGTAGTTGCTCACCACACTGGATGTACTATGACACGAACAAGACACCAGGTAGTTGCTCACCACACTGGATCTACTATGACACGAACAAGACACCAGGTAGTTGCTCACCACACTGGATGTACTATGACACGAACAAGACACCAGGTAGTTGCTCACCACACTGGATGTACTATGACACGAACAAGACACCAGGTAGTTGCTCACCACACTGGATGTACTATGACACGAACAAGACACCAGGTAGTTGCTCACCACACTGGATGTACTATGACACGAACAAGACACCAGGTAGTTGCTCACCACACTGGATGTACTATGACACGAACAAGACACCAGGTAGTTGCTCACCACACTGGATGTACTATGACACGAACAAGACACCAGGTAGTTACTCACCACACTGGATGTACTATGACACGAACAAGACACCAGGTAGTTGCTCACCACATTGGTTGTCATGTGCAAGGCAAGAAAAATATATATTGAGTTTTGGAAACTTTCATACATTTAATTTTTTTTTATTTTTATTTTTGTGTCAAATCGAAGAATGGCGTTAAATTCTTTTTTTCTCACAGTTATCCATTTATTAGTAAGAAATGAATGAATTCTGGTCTCTGGAGTTAAAAATACAATTTGTGATATGTCAGATACTTTTGATGTAATTGTAATTTTCTCTTGGGAAACACAACACTCCGTTGTTCAGAGAGCACGCAGAAAAGCTCAGTCCAACTGATCGGATGGGGAGTAAGGCCACAGTTATGGCCACGAGCTACTTTGGCATGCCAGTGGATGGACTTGGAGAGTTTTGAAAATTTATTTTATAAATTGCTCTTTACTCAGGCTACAACTATAACGCTAACTTTCAAGGCTAAAGAAATAATATTATACACCAATATGGCATGTTCTACTTCCTCTGAATTTTTTTTTTAATTTAAGCCTGCGCATTTTTATTATGACCGTTTCTAAGTTGCCTTGAGAACACCGTTGATGGTGGAATGAGCTTGAAAAATGAAGCCTTGAAACAGAAAAGCAATCATTAACTATTGCTCCAGTTTTCTTCCGATTCTCTCTCTTTCTGGTTTTATTTTGGTTTTCTCTAACACTCCGCCCCCTCCCCCCCTTGAGCCCCTCTCACTCTCTCTCTCTCGCTCTCGCTCTCCCCTCCTTCTTTCTTCTTCTATTTCTTCCTCTCCTCTCCTAATCAGCCGGCCCAGTTGATCGATGAGACCTGCTTTACGAGCCACCCAGACAGGCCAGGCAAGGACGGGACAGAACGGGACACACAGAATGTCATTGAATTGTAAGAACATACGAGAGCTATCATGAAATAAACAAAACTTAGTGTTGATCGCAACGTCGTGCCTGGCTAGTGAAAGCAGACAAAGTTCCTGACGGAAGGTGATAAAAATATAAATCTTGTTATAAACAATGTAGGACACGAGTGATGAGGTGTGAAGCCGTGTGCTTCCAGAATGTGGTAACATAATACACCCGCAGAAGATCAGCTAGCTGGCAGGGGTTATAAAGCATTCTCTCTCTCTCTCTCTCTCTCTCTCTCTCTCTCTCTCTCTCTCTCTCTCTCTCTCTCTCTCTCTCTCTCTCTCTCTCTCTCTCTCTCTCTCTCTCTCTCTCTCTCTCTCTCTCTCTCTCTCTCTCTCTCTCTCTCTCTCTCTCTCTCTCTCTCTCTCTCCTCCCTCTCTCTCTATCTCTCTCTCTCTTTTTTTCTCTCTCTCTCCCTCTCTCTCCTCCATCTCTCTCTCTCTCTCTCTTGTCTGTCTTTACCCATCTCTTACTTCATGCACCCCCCCCCCCCCATCCTCAACTCTTTATTTTTTTTAACCTTTCTCCCCCTTACCCCTTCTCTTTCGATCTGTATCTTTTTACACATGAAATATGGTCAGAGGTAGGACTGTTTATGTCGAACGTCGAACGGGTTCTCCCTTTGCGCCGAACCCGCCACGACAGGAAGTGGCTATCGCCCCGCCCACCAGAAACTGCCCGTGTGATAACTCTCTCACTTCTGGGCTCATCAATATGCATGTATGCAGAACTGTGGTCACGCTCAGAGCCCATCGCTCGTGCGGACTGGTGAGGCGGTAGGGGAAGCGAGACAGAGTAGGGCGCGAAGTATGAGACCCAGAGGGCACACTAGCGCGCACCATAAGCCCTGTCCAGGGACCGCCAGGATGGCCATCGGGAATCCCCGGCGGATACAGTCGCAGGACAAGAGGTCGTTTACTTACCGTCATCATCAGGCAAGATACACACACTATCAAGACAAAATAGGTAGATGGTTGAGGAGAAACATAGAGATGGATTGATGTACAGAGGCAGAGAGAGAATGGGAGAATGAGAGAGAGAGAGAGAATGGGAGAATGAGAGAGAGAGAGAGAGAGAGAGAGAGAGAGAGAGAGAGAGAGAGAGAGAGAGAGAGAGAGAGAGAGAGAGAGAGAGAGAGAGAGAGAGAGAGAGAGAGAGAGAGAGAGAGAGAGAGAGAGAGAGAGAGAGAGAGAGAGAGAGAGAGAGAGAGATGTATAGATCATTATCATTGCGCAGGTTTTCCCCAAGCATTTAACACCGTTTTGCAGAGTTTCCTGTGTCCATGTGACCCTACACCGCGTTGCCGTACATTGATTTACTGCATCTCACCAGCTCACCTCTCCTCTCTCGACTGTATACCCTGAATGGTTCCGCTTACCTGCTACAATGGTGTGATGTTCACTGAAACACCCTGGCCTTACGTTCATATTTTAATTTCTATTCGTCACATTGTGGTATGATTTATCAACTTGTAGGCCGCACATAAACGGTCAATAGCGAATCTATCAATGTCTGCGATTGTCACCAGAACTTTATCCGATATCGTTAAAAGTAATGTTTACATAAGCTGGACTGCAATATAATCTGAGTTTCTTTTCTGTCCATTTAGCTCTATCATCTATGTGTCCCACTATGACTTTTGCCCGACCCAAAACCTATGTCAATGTACCGGTCAATTGTAATTTTTGTCAGGTTTTTTTTTCTGTTTAAGTCACATGAGTCCAAAATTAAAAGTCCTCTCTTTGCTGTTCTATGTCTTCTTGAAACCACTTTGTTATTCCCATTTTTCAGCACATGTTTATTTATACTTGTCTGTTTACGTCCTGTCTATTGATTATCCTAAATTAGACCAATCTCATTTTCCTTTCTCATCGAAGTGTTCCTTTTTATATTTAGTGAAGATACCTTCTTGTCTTCTTCCGTGCATCAATTGTGTATGTGTGTGTGTGTGTGTGTGTAAGTTTATGTGAGTAATAATCGTAGATGCTCTATGTAGCAATACTCAGCTGTTTTCTGTCCTTCACTGACAGATAACAAAAATCTTATGGTGCGAGGAGAATTATGCGGGACCGAAAATCGCAAGTCAAGATTCGGAAAGGGGAGATAAGATAAATTGGCAAACTGTTTCCGGTTATTTAGAAGAAGGTGCTCAAGTCCTGCGGGTTTCCTCCCTTATCTGTCTCTAGTTTGTCATTCTCCAAGGGATCGAACAAGGGGGATAAGAGACCGTAAAGAGCATCCCGGGGAGGGATAGTACGGAGGTCATTAGTAGATAGACCGGTTAAGCTTGTCGGCTGCTGCCTCTTTCCCTCCTGGACCACGGGACTTCTGGCTCCTCGGGGGAATCTTGGTCGAGATGAATGACATATTAAACCTGCTTGGGCGTATCTCCACGTCTGTCTGCCAGCCTGCCTTTCTCTTTCTTTCTATCAACTCTTTCTGTCTATTTGACACAACTTCAGGAAAATCGTCGGTGTGTTATTGGCAATACCACATTTCTGATGCCAAAGATATCACGTCGCCTTTACCTAAAAAGTCATTGTTTTTTACATCTTTCGACTTTGTCTACTTGGAAAATGACTATGGAATGATAAAAATTCAAGGCAATTTAGATTTAAGAAAGAAAAAAAAGTAAAAATTTAAGAAAAACGTGGGATCAAAAATGTATATTAACACTTCGTCAAAGCCTTTTGTTCTTTCTTATGTATTCATAGAAAAAGAAAACCCAACTTGTTACTAACAGGTCACGTAATACTAAGCCTCTCTTTAAGTCAGATCCGCTGCAGTCCGGGATAATGACATCAGAAATATTGATGTTCTCTCCACAAACCATTATCATTTTGATTGTTTGGGATTCTCATTTCAATCGAATGTCTTGATTTTTCGGAATTCTTATTCCAATCGAATCTCCTGATTGTTTGGAATTCTCATTTCAATCGAATCTTGAATGTTTGGAATTCTCATTTCAATCGAATCTATTCATTGTTTGGAATTTTCATTTCTATCGAATCTCTTGATTGTTTAGAATTCTCATTTCAATCGATTGTCTTGATTGTTTGGGATTCTCATTTCAATCGAATGTCTTGTTTGTTTGGAATTCTTATTTCAATCGAATCTCAAATTGTCTTGTAGCTAACTTGCTCTTTTGCCTTGAGCAGTGACTTGAGTTCCTGCCAGTAGTAAACATAAAACCTCTTTTTTATCTGCGGGCTTTGTACGTCGCTACAACAGTAGCCAGTCTGTTGAAACAGCTAGAGCACAAGCTGTAACAAAAGATTTTCAACACATAAATACGTTTTAAATTCATGTACCGGTAAAAACTGTTGTATTTAGGAAACAATATTCATCATGTCATAATTCAATACCACAACCTTAAGGAGTTAAACAACAATAGATGTTAGCAGTAGGGGCCGCTAAAGGAAAGATGATCGTTTCGGAGATAGAAATGATCCAGAAAACCCAACGAGATAAACAGCATTCTTCAAAAGGTGAAGGTCGCGCTACAAGCAATCAATGAGCATCACTTCCATTCTCCACCGGGTGAGGAGATCTCCCCCCCCCCCCCCCCCCCCCCTGTCCCCCCCCCCCACACACACACGCGAGCGCTGGTTGTGGCGGGTCCCGATATTGGTGATGACCTGAGCCTGGTCGTGCTGCCGTCACGTGACTGTGATAATGATCTTCACACCGCCCCTCGGACTGTCCGTGGAATCAAACAGAGTGTGGCCTGGCCCGCTCCACACTGGACACTTTGATGGTCATTGGCCACTCGGTTTTTAGTCTTCGCTGGTTTTATATATATATATAATTTTTTTTCCCTTTTTTAACCTTTTGACACCTTGTCATGAATGAAAAGATCAAGGTTTACTCAAGGCAAAGTTTAATTGAAAAACTAACAGGGAGTTGTAGAGAAATAGCGATACGCAAACTTCCGGTATCACAGTTCACAAATTTCTCCTCTCTCTCTTCCACCTTCTCTGTCTCTCTGTCTGTCTGTCTGTCTGTCTCTCTCTTTTTTTTTCTCTGTCTGTCTCTCTCCTCTATTCGCTCAACTATGTCTTTCTCTCTGTCTATATGCAACCCTGAGAGTCAGCCTGTCTCTGTCTTTTCCTCGCTTTCTCTCACAGTTCTGTCAGTCTCTCTGCCTACCTCTGACTGCCTTGGTGTCAGATTGAGCCACAAAAAAAAAACAAAAAAAAAAACTGCCAACATATCCTTCGATCACCAAAGCTTCGGACGGCACGGTCGTATGAAGGTCATGGATAATTTTTATCAACCAATAGATCAAAAGAGCCAGTGATTGGTTATCAGTAAACAGAGGTGAGTTTGACCGTATCACCATCTTATCTTAGCGCTCCATTGTGATGAGAAAGGTGCAATGTCCACTAACCGTGTCTGGAGATCCTCGACCTTAGGCTGAGGCGTGCCGTCGCACATGTGATTCAAGGTGCGAACCGTGCGCCGTTCACAATTGATGCTGCGGCGGTGCTAGCTCGTGCAAGCTCTTATCTTTGGGATCTTCCTTTAATTCCCCTGAAATAGGCGCGCATGAAAAGTTGTTGACACTAACACTGTACAGCACCATGCCTGCTTCATAAAAATATGAAACTAGGCCTAGATTAGAGATTACGGGATAGACAAGATCATAGCCACAGATAGCCACAGATAATGCGAAGAATTAACGAAAAGTTATTAAACAAAAGTGATGATCATTTAATTCCCTCTTGCATTGACTGATATTCAGTGTCAGGCCTTCATAGGCCCATACCTCCCTCCTTTCCTTTCACGATTGCTCCTGCTATACTCTAAGCATAATAACCTAACTCGTAGCCTTTTCTTTGATGTCATGTCATTTAATTTAGCAGAGCATTGGATTTTACATTTCACCTGCCTTCAGATACAACTTTTAAGTCCAGAAATAATAAAATTGTCAAACCTCCCGCTAGTATTTCCCGGAAAGGGTCGAGCAAGCTGGATCATAACGCAGCAGCCATTTTCTCTGGGCAAAGTTCGCAACCCCGAAACCTTGAGATCTGTACTGAAGCCGGACAAGATTGTATCGCCAACAAATATCAGAATTATTGATTTCACCTTATCCTCAGCGAGCCTCTGTAAAGCGCTCCCATTATTATACCTTTAAAGACCACAGCAACAGGAAGCTGGCCACACCTCTCTTTATACCCCGCATGCATTTGCACGCATGCGCAGATCAGATGAAAGGTATGACCTAACCCCAAGTTCCGGTCAGCTCTGTGATTGTAATCATCAGGTCGACCACACGCACGTGCGAAGTTCTACCACATTCTTCTCGAACTGTGACCGGTTGGGTGCGTGACGGGTTTCTGCCACCCACTGTATACTCTCCAGCCTGCCACCCACTGTATACTCTCCAGCCTGCAGTGACTGTGACACGAACGATCCGGACAAAAGCGTTTATCTCCCGTGCCAGTAGTAAATGTTTGCTGTGGTCAACTGTGTGACTGGGCTGCCTCGTACTCTTAAATCTGGTCATAATACGTCGGCCTTTTCTCGAGGGCAGGCTTGGATCGAAAAGAGACACAGAGTCGCATCTTTGATAACATGTAACGTGATCGCAATACAGAATAATTATCTTTTTTTAAAGCCTGTATAGTAGCTGCTGGGCTGAAATCAATGTGAACACAATATTACAACCCGACTTGCCATTTCAACCCTGAAGAGTCAAAATTACTGAAAGATTTTATACTTTCCGCACAACTCTACCTCAGGACTCCTTTACAATATGTACTCAATGGCGTCACTTGCCTTGTCTCAAAAAATAGCTAATAAGAGTCGGACAAAAAATAGTCTGCACTAAAAACGGCACAAGAAAGGTTTTGCTGGTTGTTGGGCTTCCAGCTTCTGCTAGTATTGAGAAGTATGAAAATCGATTGGAAACAAGCTTCGAAGCTTCTGTCCAGGTTGGTCTAGAACACTCGAGACTTTCTGCTAAAGTGATAAAACACCTGAAGGGGTTAAAATTTGTTGGATTAGTTTTGGGAGGGGGGGGGGGGGAGGGATCATGTGGAAAGTTATACTGATAGTAATTAAAACGTAAAATAAAATAAACGAAATGCAAAGAAAAAAAAAAATAGATACAAGGAGTTTTAACGAAATAAAAAAAAAAGGAGAGGCAGAGATTTTTAGACAGACAGACAGCCATTCAGATACATAGATAGACAGATAGACAGATAGATAGATAGATAGAAAGATAGATAAATAGATAGATAGATAGATAGATAGATAGATAGATAGATAGATAGATAGATAGATAGATAGATAGATAGATAGATAGATAGATAGATGGAAGGATGGATGGATGGCTGGCTGGATGGATGGATAGATAGATAGAAAGAGAAGAGGGAAAGTTTTAGAGAAAGAGAGAGAAAAAGGAATGAAGAAAAAAATAGTCAAAGGGAAAACGAAATAGAAAGATAACTATGGAACAGGAAGCAAATTAATATGGAAATAGACCGATGAAATAAACACAAAAGAAAGAGAAAACAAAATTTAGAAGACAAGCAGACAAACAGACTGAGAAAGACAGAACTAGAATAAGAAAGACCGAAAAGATGAGCCATGAAATGGCGGTCCCTGACGGAAACCGGCAAGCTTCAGGCGGAAGTCTAAAACCGCCAATGGAGGGAAAACTACAGGAAGCGGAAGTGGTCGAGTCAACCGCCGCCATGTTGGTTTTTTATGCCTTGTTAGCGGGTGCGCGGCAACCTTGCAAGGGGAATAATCTGTTAGAAAACTTGAGAGAAGCGATCAGATTTCTCTGCCCTCTGTTAGATTTCTCACAAGTTGAGCTTTATTCATCCTTGACCCGGTATGTTCCTCTTCCCTTCCATAGTTCTGTATGTGTTTGTATGTCTGTTCCAGACACACACACACACACACACTCTCTCTCTCTCTCTCTATCTCTCTCTCCTTTCTTAATGAGCTGAGCAAATCAGCCATAGGCTCTAATTTTGGCCTGTTGCGCTGAAAAACAGGCACATACTCCACAGTAATATTGTTTTTGTCAATCTATTTCCTTGGGTTTTCATATTAAAAGATGAGCAATGAAAAAAAAAAGAGTTCTTTGATAAGCTGTATTTCCGATCCTTTTAACCCCCCCCCCCCCCCCCAAAAAAAAAAAAAAAAAAAAAAAAAAGAAAGAGAAAGATCTATTTATACAAAATTTTGCAGTTCCGCTGATGAGATGAATTCATTACTTTTTAAAGTTATAATTAGCATGGAGCTTCTGCTATACACTATCACCTTTATTATCAAAATTATCACTAGAATCAACGTTTACGTTGCTATGATGTCTTGTACACAGATCTACCATCAGCTTATATTATGTTTACAATCACGGCACCGTATTACAAAGTGTACCATGCCTTAGAAAAATAATTGACAAGACTGTGGCGTTTCTACATGTTAGTTTTTGGCAAAATTTCAAATAGTTGTTCAGTTGTCATTATTAAAGCTTACGAAGATGTCACAGTGAGTGACTCAGGGATCTTACACCTCTATGGCCAGGGGCTCCCCCAGTCACCACCAACAGAAACAGACGTATGATTCACCAGTCACTGTTGTTGAGGTAGAGGCTGTTGGAGGAACCCTTCATATTGTTCGATACTAGTTCCCATCTTCATTACATGCACACTGGAACGTCACACTTTGCCAGTTCTGCAAGGTCTCTCTCTCTCGCTCTCTCTCTCTTTCTCTCTCTCTATTTTTTTTTTCTCTCTCACTCGCTGCGTTTGGTCTATAGGGATATGCTAAGGAATTATTTGCTTTTTACAAACTTAAGGAACCCTTCCCACACACCTACCCACACACACACACTTTATCCCCCTTTCTCTTTTTTTTTTCTAGAAATTAATGACCAGTGGTCAGTCGGAATTCTGATCTGTGGACATATCTCGGATGCCTATCAATAGATCCTCACTCGGTGTCGGAACTCGCTTATGGCCCTTGTCCCAGGTTACCTAGACCCGAGAAACTGACCGAAACCGCGTAGACCGTGTCCTAACGATGACCAGACAAACGAGCGGTGAGGCAGCCTGGTATGTCGTCTGGCGACACAGTCCTGGTGAGAAGGATGTCGGCGAGTGTGGACCAAGTGACTCCCTCACCACCCTGACACTCTTACTGCCGGATGAAACTCAGTTTTATGGAGTTACTAAACCTTGCGGCCAGTCCCAGAGGTCGCGCGATTTTGCACCGCAACAGGTGGCAGCATGAAACCAGCACCCAGAAGTCGCCGGTGGGCGGGGCGGGGCTGGCGCCCGAGGTGCATGCTGGGAGAGTCTCCAAGCAGGACACACTGCAGTGGGATATCACGGGTCTCTGCAGGACATTGTGTCAGAAGATGATTCAATCGAAAGGAATTGTAAGGATAATAAAAAAAATGAAAAAAAAAATAATAGGATATTGGCCTGAAAGGACTAAATTCAATGGCTAAAAATAAATAAATAAATTAATTAATGACTTAAAAAAAGATAATGTTATTGCTGGTAAAGGATAATGTTATTGCTGGTAAAGGAAGAATAAAACAACCCATAATGCAGGATGCTTTGATTTTTTTTTAATGTTTTTGGAAATAAAGTGAAGCTTTCACCGCGTCAGTGGGTAAGGTATAGGATAGTCCCAATGTCCATCCCACACTAACGGTTCCGTATGATCGGCTCGTGTAGGATGGTCCCAATGTCCATCCCGAACTAACGGTTCCGTATGATCGGCTCGTGTAAGATAGTCCCAATGTCCATCCCACACTGACGGTTCCGTATGATCGGCTCGTGTAGGATGGTCCCAGTGTCCATCCCACACTGACGGTTCCGTATGATCGGCTCATGTAGGATAGTCCCAGTGTCCATCCCACACTGACAGTTCCGTATGATCGGCTCGTGTAGGATGGTCCCAGTGTCCATCCCACACTGACGGTTCCGTATGATCGGCTCGTGTAGGATGGTCCCAGTGTCCATCCCACACTGACGGTTCCGTATGATCGGCTCGTGTAGGATGGTCCCAGTGTCCATCCCACACTGACGGTTCCGTATGATCGGCTCGTGTAGGATGGTCCCAGTGTCCATCCCACACTGACGGTTCCGTATGATCGGCTCGTGTAGGATAGTCCCAGTGTCCATCCCACACTGACGGTTCCGTATGATCGGCTCGTGTAGGATAGTCCCAGTGTCCATCCCACACTGACGGTTCCGTATGATCGGCTCGTGTAGGATAGTCCCAGTGTCCATCCCACACTGACGGTTCCGTATGATCGGCTCGTGTAGGATAGTCCCAGTGTCCATCCCACACTGACGGTTCCGTATGATCGGCTCGTGTAGGATAGTCCCAGTGTCCATCCCACACTGACGGAGCGTCGGTGGGTAAGGTGTAGGATAGTCCCAGTGTCCATCCCATACTGACGGTTCCGTATGATCGGCTCGTGTAGGATAGTCCCAGTGTCCATCCCACACTGACGGTTCCGTATGATCTGCTCGTGTAGGACTGACGGTTCCGTATGATTGGCTCGTGTAGGATAGTCCCAGTGTCCATCCTACACTGACGGTTCCGTATGATCGGCTCATATAGGATAGTCCCAGTGTCCATCCCATACTGACGGTTCCGTATGATCGGCTCATGTAGGATAGTCCCAGTGTCCATCCCATACTGACGGTTCCGTATGATCGGCTCGTGTAGGATGGTCCCAGTGTCCATCCCACACTGACGATTCCGTATGATCGGCTCGTGTAGGATAGTCCCAATGTCCATCCCACACTGACGGTTCCGTATGGTCGGCTCGTGTAGGATAGTCCCACTGTCCATCCCACACTGACGGTTCCGTATGATCGGCTCGTGTAGGATAGTCCCACTGTCCATCCCACACTGACGGTTCCGTATGATCGGCTCGTGTAGGATAGTCCCAGTGTCCATCCCACACTGACGGAGCGTCGGTGGGTAAGGTGTAAGATAGTCCCAATATCCATCCCACACTAACGGAGCGTCGTTGGGTAAGGTGTGAGATAGTCCAAGTGTCCATCCCACACTGACGTAGCGTCGGTGGGTAAGGTGTAAGATAGTCCCAATGTCCATCCCACACTGACGTAGCGTCGGTGGGTAAGGTGTAATATAGTCCCAATGTCCATCCCACACTGACGTAGCGTCGGTGGGTAAGGTGTAAGATAGTCTCAATGTACATCCCACACTAAAGGAGCGTCGGTGGGTAAGGTGTAATATAGTCCCAATGTCCATCCCACACTGACGTAGCGTCGGTGGGTAAGGTGTAAGATAGTCCCAATGTCCATCCCACACTGACGGAGCGTCGGTGAGTAAGGTGTAAGATAGTCCCAATGTCCATCCTACACTGACGGAGCGTCGGTGGGTAAGGTGTAAGATAGTCCCAATGTCCATCCCACACTAATGGAGCGTCGATGGGTAAGGTGTAAGATAGCCCCAATGTCCATCCCACACTAACGGAGCGTCGGTGGGTAAGGTGTAGGATAGCCCCAATGTCCATCCCACACTAACGGAGCGTCGGTGGGTAAGGTGTAAGATAGTCCCAATGTCCATCCCACACTGACGGAGCGTCGGTGGGTAAGGTGTAAGATAGTCCCAATGTCCATCCCACACTAAAGGAGCGTCGGTGGGTAAGGTGTAAGATAGTCCCAATGTCCATCCCACACTGACGGAGCGTCGGTGGGTAAGGTGTAAGATAGTCCCAATGTCCATCCCACACTGACGGAGCGTCGATGGGTAAGGTGTAAGATAGTCCCAATGTCCATCCCACACTGACGGAGCGTCGGTGGGTAAGGTGTAAGATAGCCCCAATGTCCATCCCACACTAACGGAGCGTCGGTGGGTAAGGTGTAAGATAGTCCCAATGTCCATCCTACACTAACGGAGCGTCGGTGGGTAAGGTGTAAGATAGCCCCAATGTCCATCCCACACTGACGGAGCGTCGATGGGTAAGGTGTAAGATAGTCCCAATGTCCATCCTACACTAACGGAGCGTCGGTGGGTAAGGTGTAAGATAGTCCCAATGTCCATCCCACACTGACGGAGTGTCGGTGGGTAAGGTGTAAGATAGTCCCAATGTCCATCCCACACTGACGGAGCGTCGGTGGGTAAGGTGTAAGATAGTCCCAATGTCCATCCTACACTGACGGAGTGTCGGTGGGTAAGGTGTAAGATAGTCCCAATGTCCATCCTACACTGACGGAGTGTCGGTGGGTAAGGTGTAAGATAGTCCCAATGTCCATCCTACACTGACGGAGTGTCGATGGGTAAGGTGTAATATAGTCCCAATGTCCATCCTACACTGACGGAGTGTCGGTGGGTAAGGTGTAAGATAGTCCCAATGTCCATCCCACACTGACGGAGCGTCGGTGGGTAAGGTGTAAGATAGTCCCAATGTCCATCCTACACTAACGGAGCGTCGGTGGGTAAGGTGTAAGATAGTCCCAATGTCCATCCCACACTAAAGGAGCGTCGGTGGGTAAGGTGTGAGATAGTCCCAATGTCCATCCCACACTGACGGAGCGTCGGTGGGTAAGGTGTAAGATAGTCCCAATGTCCATCCCACACTAAAGGAGCGTCGGTGGGTAAGGTGTAATATAGTCCCAATGTCCATCCCACACTAACGGAGCGTCGGTGGGTAAGGTGTAAGATAGTCCCAATGTCCATCCCACACTAAAGGAGCGTCGGTGGGTAAGGTGTAATATAGTCCCAATGTCCATCCCACACTGACGGAGCGTCGATGGGTAAGGTGTAAGATAGTCCCAATGTCCATCCCACACTAACGGAGCGTCGATGGGTAAGGTGTAATATAGTCCCAATGTCCATCCCACACTGACGTAGCGTCGTTGGGTAAGATGTAATATAGTCCCAATGTCCATCCCACACTAACGGAGCGTCGGTGGGTAAGATGTAAGATAGTCCCAATGTCCATCCCACACTGACGTAGCGTCGTTGGGTAAGATGTAAGATAGTCCCAATGTCCATCCCACACTGACGTAGCGTCGTTGGGTAAGATGTAAGATAGTCCCAATGTCCATCCCACACTGACGTAGCGTCGTTGGGTAAGATGTAAGATAGTCCCAATGTCCATCCCACACTGACGGAGCGTCGGTGGGTATGTAGGGAAGAACGCCCGCTCTCAGACCCACACACCAGGGCTGGTCTGTCAGTAGGTAAATTTTGGCGGACATTAGTTTGATTTTACTTCAAATGTATGCGATGAGCGCATGCTTGTTTGCGGAACAAAATAATGTATCCATTCTTGTTGTGGGTGGGCTATAGCAACCAATAAATCAATCAATCGTAGAAAAAAAGTGCATTAGACCAGAATTGGGTTAGATACATGTAAATGGAATCTGGTCCGATCTTATGATGACAAGTCAGATTGAACCCGGGACCTGCATATTGTCCGTCCAACGCTCTACCGATTGATTTGAACCTAAACAACATAGCAGAGAGTCAGAGAGTCAGAGAGTATAAAAATCGTAGGATGCCGTATGATCTGTTCGTGTAGGATATTCCCCGGTGTCAACCCAATTCTGCCGCAGCGTCAGGGTATGTGGGTATGTAGGGATCATCCCTCATGGTTTGAGACCCACTGACTTTCGGTAGGTAAATCATGGCGAACTTTGTTGTGATTTTACCTCCGATATTTTCGATGAGCGCCTGTTTGTTTACTGGACAAAAAGTTGGGTAGGCTATATCAACCAATAAACCAATCAATCATAGAAACAAGTGCACTAGCTATTGAGCAAACCAGCCGACACTGAAAATAATTGTCTGTTCCTCAATCCTACGAATCTGTTGCGTCATCAGTGATCTTCTGTTTCTCACCATCGAAATGACGGGATCAAGGGGAGACAATTCCAGTAATTAGTGTATAATAATCCATTAGATCAAATCACACAGGTCTGTAAACACGGGGACTAATGGGGCATATGTCACCTGGTTTTATGGTGGAACCGGATCACCTGGCATGGCTCACCTAGCGGTGCCCGGTGCTGCGTAAATCTGGACTTTACCGTGACACTCGACACCCGATACCCGATACTCGGTACTCTATGCCGCGGCTCGTGGCAAAACTAAACAATTACTCACAGGTAAATTGCTAGCTCGCAAGCTCTTAACACGATGTTAACAATCTACGCAGTCCATTTGGTAAGATTAGACCATATAATTATAATTATACAATTACTGGGTTTGGTTGATTGCAAGTCTTGACCTAGTTGACGTCAGTAATCAAGGACACAACAGTGTCGCACTTATCTCGTTGTTGATGACGGTTCCCACTTGGTTCTAAGAATACGCCAGTACGTGTTGTTGTGTCGAGAATAGCATGCTAGTCATCAAAGTGTCAGTGTTTGACAACTGGAATATTAATGAGAATCAAAGTGTCAGTGTTTGACAACTGGAATATTAATGAGAATCAAAGTGTCAGTGTTTGACAACTGGAATATTAATGAGAATCAAAGTGTCAGTGTTTGACAACTGGAATATTAATGAGAATCAAAGTGTCAGTGTTTGACAACTGGAATATTAATGAGAATCAAAGTGTCAGTGTTTGACAACTGGAATATTAATGAGAATCAAAGTGTCAGTGTTTGACAACTGGAATATTAATGAGAATCAAAGTGTCAGTGTTTGACAACTGGAATATTAATGAGAATCAAAGTGTCAGTGTTTGACAACTGGAATATTAATGAGAATCAAAGTGTCAGTGTTTGACAACTGGAATATTAATGAGAATCAAAGTGTCAGTGTTTGACAACTGGAATATTAATGAGAATCAAAGTGTCAGTGTTTGACAACTGGAATATTAATGAGAATCAAAGTGTCAGTGTTTGACAACTGGAATATTAATGAGAATCAAAGTGTCAGTGTTTGACAACTGGAATATTAATGAGAATCAAAGTGTCAGTGTTTGACAACTGGAATATTAATGAGAATCAAAGTGTCAGTGTTTGACAACTGGAATATTAATGAGAATCAAAGTGTCAGTGTTTGACAACTGGAATATTAATGAGAATCAAAGTGTCAGTGTTTGACAACTGGAATATTAATGAGAATCAAAGTGTCAGTGTTTGACA
The DNA here is from genome assembly GCA_033675545.1 of Elysia crispata. NCBI lineage: Eukaryota > Metazoa > Mollusca > Gastropoda > Plakobranchidae > Elysia > Elysia crispata. The sequence goes on from JAWDGP010002355.1 coordinate 293,008, forward strand.
ACTGGAATATTAATGAGAATCAAAGTGTCAGTGTTTGACAACTGGAATATTAATGAGAATCAAAGTGTCAGTGTTTGACAACTGGAATATTAATGAGAATCAAAGTGTCAGTGTTTGACAACTGGAATATTAATGAGAATCGACCGCTCTTACAACTACCACTCAACATCGTAAGATTTAGTTATGTGATGTAATCCGCACTAAATGACCCGAGCTGAGTTTAATATCTACAGAAAATGTTACATTGTTACATATCAGCTCAAGCAGTCGCTGGTAAGGAAAATAACGACGAGAGGCGAAAGAGACAGGGGGAAAAGGAGAGAGATAAGCCATACGAGGAAAGGAGAGGGAGAATCATGGAGGAAGGAGAGAGGGATAAAGAAAGTAAATTGCAGAGTTCGAATGAGTCAGAGAGAGATAGACAATTATTACATAATTACAATATAATAGGTATGAAAGCAGATAGATCGATAGATAGTTAGATAGATAAATAATTGGATAATAAGGTGGATAGTTATGTAGATTGTTAGATATACACAGATGGATAACGCGGTGGATAAAAAAAAAAAGATTGATAGATGGATAGCGCGGTGGATAGATAAACAGATTGATAGATATACATATATGGATAGCGCGGTGGATAGATAGATAAACAGATTGATAGATATACAGAGATGGATAGCGCGGTGGATAGATAAACAGATTGATAGATATACAGAGATGGATAGCGCGGTGGATAGATAGATAAACAGATTGATAGATATACAGAGATGGATAGCGCGGTGGATAGATAGATAAACAGATTGATAGATATACAGAGATGGATAGCGCGGTGGATAGATAAATTGATTGATAGATATACATAGATGGATAGCGCGGTAGATCGATAGATAAACAGATTGATAGATATACAGAGATGGATAGCACGGTGGATAGATAAACAGATTGATAGATATACAGAGATGGATAGCACGGTGGATAGATAAATTGATTGATAGATATACATAGATGGATAGCGCGGTGGATCGATAGATAAACAGATTGATAGATATACAGAGATGGATAGCACGGTGGATAGATAAACAGATTGATAGATATACAGAGATGGATAGCACGGTGGATAGATAAACAGATTGATAGATATACAGAGATGGATAGCACGGTGGATAGATAAATTGATTGATAGATATACAGAGATGGATAGCGCGGTGGATCGATAGATAAACAGATTGATAGATATACAGAGATGGATAGCACGGTGGATAGATAAACAGATTGATAGATATACAGAGATGGATAGCACGGTGGATAGATAAATTGATTGATAGATATACAGAGATGGATAGCGCGGTGGATCGATAGATAAACAGATTGATAGATATACAGAGATGGATAGCGCAGTGGATAGATAAACAGATTGATAGATATACAGAGATGGATAGAGCTGTAGTTAAAGACAGTCAGGAATGATAGATAAATCGACTAGGCCAAACTATCATTCTATAATCAATAGTTAGAGTAAATGTGCCAAACTATCATTCTATAATCGCTAGTTAGAGTAAATGTGCTGTGTGTCTATTGTTTTCTTTACTCTCTACGTGAATCGTGGTATAATCATGTGACCTAGGTCACGTGGTGAACAGAACTAATCTGTCCACATGACCAAAGAACGTGAGCCCTATTACAGAAAACATTCTCAAGTTTTAATTAATTCACAGATTATACGCTTCGCATTGAATCAAATCTGCGCTGCCGAAACAGTGATAGTTAGACTTGGAAAAACACTCAGCTGCCAAGGGTTCTCAAATTTCTCCCCGTATTTTGATCCCGTGATCAGATGGCTAGCCTCGAGTTTGGACACTAGAATAAATTATGTTTATAGTAGAGACCACTGGTCGCTAGTGGTCTTTGGTTTAGCCTAGGCGTTCAGGATTAGACTGCGATGATTATGTCTGGTGAAAGTATTTGTGTTGCTTCAATCTGCTTCATTTACGGGTTGAACACATTGGTCGCTAACTAAGGGCAGCTTCCCTCTCTCTCTCTCTCTCTCTCTCTCTCTCTCTCTCTCTCTCTCTCTCTCTCTCTCTCTCTCTCTCTCTCTCTCTCTCTCTCTCTCTCTCTCTCTCTCTCTCTCTCTCTCTCTCTCTCTCTCTCTCTATCTGTCTCTGTCTGAGTCTCTGTCTCTCTATTTCCCTCCTTCCTTTTCCCTTTTATACCACCCAGCACAATCTATCCTCCTACCTCTTTGCCTGTATTTGAATAACGAACTTTGCGTCTGTCTGTCTGTTAAGATCTGTATTATCTATTACTATAATAATTATTATCTCCCTGGCAACATCACCTGCTCGCTCACCGCTCATCTGGATTGCAGAATTACCTGGCGCTCCTTCACACACACACACACACCACACACTCTCTCTCTCTCTCTCTCTCTCTCTCTCTCTCTATGTCTCTCCAATCCCCTGTGGTCATATTCCTCTTTTTTTTTTTCTCTACTTTGTCTTTCGCTATACTCTTACAGAATTATCTCCTAAATAACTTTTTTTTTTTTCTCTACTTTGTCTTTCGCTACACTCTTACAGAATGATCTCCTAAATAACTTTTTTTTTTCAGGTTTCTTCCCTTTCTTCATTGTTTTCAACATCCTCCTTTGTCTTTAATACCTTTTCTAGCTATCTTCTCTCTCTCTCTCTATCTCTCTAACCAACCCTTTGACCATACAGATTACAAGCGGGCCCGATCCTAAGTGTCGTGACTCCCTCACCGCCAGGTCCGCGCAGTTCCTATCGTAGACAGACTGATGTTACATTCCACAGTAAATAAGTGCTGGTACCCATTCTGTGCTCTGCACCCTACACTGTCTTTGTCCAGCCTGTTTGAACTTGCGCAGTGTCATGAATCCCCCTTTTTTTAAAAGAAAACACGCAGACAAAAAAATAACATTCGCCGCAATGACTTGTCTAGTCCTGAACGTTTGGACGAATAATTTCTGTCTGTCAGAGTTTGCACCGCCGTTACTGGTCAAACACGGATAATGATATGGATAAAATTCTCTTCCAAATATGATTCTATATTATGGTATATAATCTTTTTCTTACCCATTTATGTTCCTATCTATTATCTTATGGGTAGACTGCTGAAGAGGAGTTTTGTTTTTTTGAAGTATAAAAACGGTGATATTGGTGGGAAATAAGTCGAGCTTGTGTGGGAGAGAAACACGAGCCGCTCTCAGTCACACAACACAGTTTACGTCTCCTCAGTGGCTGCTCTAATTAGAGACTTTCAATGGGATGTCAATGACAGATTGGGATCGATCGACAGAATCCAGGGGTACGAGTAAAGTTTGAATTATTGGTTCTGCTTTGTTCTGATTTTTGGGACTAAATGTCGTGATTGTCTCTCCTTAACATTATAAAGATAAATATTTGATGTTTCACGGTTCAAAACCTCATACATTCACAGCAACTATTTCTCCCTGTGGCGCTGCAAGTCTCTGATCGAGGTGTGCACCTTGTGCTTTATTCCAAGAGAAGGCAACTCCATCCATGGTACTGGGCGTACTCAGAGTTCCGTGGATACCTGGCCACAGCTCGTGAATCAGCGACCAAGACTAGCTGGAATCTTAAACTGGGGACTGAGTCCATCCCGCCTGGACGCTCGGGCAATCCCTGTTGGTCAGTCATCCTGCGGACTCTACTTTCTATCAAGTTTCTCTAACGATCTTATGACTTTTTTGCAAGGACCTTCAACTGTGACGTCAAACCAAGGGCGTGAAAGGCTGACTTGTACAAGCTTCTAGTTTCTCTCCCCCACCCGCCTGGCTTTCTAAATATATCCCGAGAATTCTCATCGATTAGGACAGCAGGTAAATTACGAAGGCTTTTCATCTCCCATGTCCAACTTGTTACAAGAGTGATGCTGAAACTCGATACTGCTACTTTGATTGCGTGTGCTCCACGTCTGCTTGATGTCTGCACTCTATCGCTGTCTCACATCCACTTGTCTGGCCTCCAGCCTGTCACGAGGTCCAGGGCTTTGCCACTCAGCATCCTTGTCAGCCGTCAACCGTGTGATCCGGCCAGCCTGTGATGTGGTTAGCCAGGTGACATAATACAATGGTAGTCTCTAGCGGCGGGGGCCGGAACGTGTGGAGCTGCTGAGAACACACAGATCTTGGTTTGAGGACAACAAGGTTCTGGGAGGTGCGGCTCTTCGCCACTCACTGTACACTGTACAGCACAGACGCCTGTCCTCAAAACAGAGATCTTATTTATTTATCTATTTATTTATTCATTTTTTTACCTCAATGTAAGAAACATAAAACTTAAGATAGCCATTGATTTCAAGATTATTAACAGATTACTGTTGACTGGGATTGAGTCGTTCATAAAAAGATCTCGTTTAAGACCAAAGCAGCGCGCACTAAATAATTAAATGTTTCCAGCCATGAAAAGCGACTCCATTTTTTTCATCTTCTACGTCTAAGTTTCTCTCCCCCACCCGCCTGGCTTATCTGAAAATATAATATTTATTAAGCGTAGAGTTTGAGACGCCATATTGGGTGCGGTTTTTTTTTTTTAAATCGACAAAAGCTGAATACAGTGTGGGACAGCAGCGCTGTATAGAATTAAATAAAAAAAATTTTTTTTGAAAGATACAATAGGTACACACTCTTAGTATTATCCTTTCGCTTTTATTTTTCGGTTGCCTTCAGTAATTTTACTCTTTCTTTTCACACCTTCCCCACCCCCCTTTATCCACATACTTTCTCTCTCTCTCTCTCTCTCTCTCTCTCTCTCTCTCTCTCTCTCTCTCAGTCTCTCGCTCGACTTTTTGAGCGATTTGCAAAAAAAAAAAGGATACGGCAGGAATACAATTTTACGAGATTAAAAAAAGAAAAAAAATAATGATTGAAATGAAGAGAAAAGTAGGGGCAGAGTGATGGCAACATAAGAGATTGAGAAAAGAAGAAAACTGAAAGAAGGTGAAAATGATGGCGTGTGATGAAAAGGAACTAAAGAGTAAGAGAGACAGAAACAGTGAGGAAATGATGATGTCTTACTCAGCTCTAACGAGAGGCAAATGACAGGAGACACGCCTAAGTCAGACTGATGGCTGTGTGGGCATTATAGGATGATGGTGATGTTAGGAGAGGGTGTCGGATCACAGGGAGGGAGGGAGAGAGGGAGAGAGAGAGAGAGAGAGAGAGAGAGAGAGAGAGAGAGAGAGAGAGAAAAGAATAGATAGACTGATAGATAGATAAAGATAGATAGACACAGAGAGAAATAGAGTAGACTAGATAGATAGATAGATAGACTGATAGATATACATGTAGATAGATAGACAGGGAGAGAGATAAAATAGAATAGATAAATAGATAGACTGATAGATAGATAGATAGATAGATAGATAGATAGATAGATAGATAGACTAGAATAGATAAATAGATAGACTGATAGATAGATAGATAGATAGATAGATAGATAGATAGATAGATAGATAGATAGATAGATAGATAGATAGATAGATAGATAGTGAGAGAGAGCGAGAGAGAGAGAGAGAGAGAGAGAGAGAGAGAGAGAGAGAGAGAGAGAGAGAGAGAGAGAGAGAGAGAGAGAGAGAGAGAGAGAGAGAGAGAGAGAGAGAGAGAGAGAGAGAGAGAGAGAAAAGCCAAATGTTATCGAAAGATGTAACAAAACAATCTAAAAATGTTTGTTTTATCTGCTTTTCACATCTCCTTCCTTTCTTCATCGATTTCTCGTGATCAAGCCTCTTTTCCTCCTCATATCTCCCTTGTTAATAACCTTTATTCTCTCCTTCTTCTGCACTAGTCCGTTTGCCTGTCTGTCTGTCTGTTTGTCTCTCGTTCTCATCCTTTCCCCTCCTTCCCCTTGCTCTAGATCTTACCGTAATTCTGAGTCGTTTTATCTCTGTCTCTCTGTCAGTCTGTCTCTGTCTCTCTCTCCCTCTGTCTGTCTGTCTGTCTGGCTCTTTCTCTCTAGTAACAGCAAGTCCAAGGGAAGCTATCGGACTCAGCTACACCGGTAAAATCCCTGGCAACTCGATCGTTCGTGCGGAAGGGACTCTGGCCCTCGCTATATCCCCGTCCCCCCCCCCCCCTCCCCCGGGTCTGTTCTCTAACACCAATCAATGGCTTAACGATTGCCTGGGACACACGGATAGGACACTCAGGACACTTATCTCTCGCGCCCGGACCACCAGAACCCAGTCTCGTCTGCTCAGAGCGCGGGATAATGAGGCTGGCCAGGTCTGCGGGACCGGGTCCAATGTTCGATCACTGGCTCGGACCACAGCGGACTAGCACGAAATTATCTTCTGCTTTAGACAGTACTGGTAGGGCAGCTTTGCCATTTTTAGAAATCAGGTCAAGGTTATGTTTAAGAAATGATTACGGTGAACTCATGAAAAGACAGCCCGCGGTTATCGTATTTTTAGTCGCTGTAAATTTCCTAGAATTCTCCTATCATTTCCTAGGCATGTTATGATGGCTTGTATTATAGAGGGAAAGAAATCAAGTCTGCCTGACAGGGTTAACCAAGCTGGGCTAACGACATTCCTGAAAGAGCGATTAGAAAAATTGAATACGATAGTCACATCAACTCAATTTAATTTTCTTGACCAATGACTGGTTTTGGAGTTCATTTTTTTTAGATACCGTTACACACTTCGACATAAAAGCTCAAAATATTAAAGCTGTTCAATCTCGTAGTAATCTGCTTGGTTTGAGCAAAGATAAGGATGGAGAGGGTCAGGGCTGCTGGAAGACAGGGTCAGGGGTAAAGCGAGTTTGAAGAGGAAGACCTTACTAGTCAGATCTAGATCTAAGTCCACCCTTACCCAAACTGTCCCCAACTTCTAGGGACTCGGTAAGCTGTTAGTAAACCGAACACAGTCTTGAATGTTCGTAATCGAAAAAAAAATAATTACAGCTTGACTTACGAGTCTGTTTGAATAATCTACTTCTTCGAACATATTCATTGTGCAAGCTATGAAAAAAAAAAATTGTTTTTTCATTTTATACAGTCATTGAATTATGGCTGCTTTGTTTTCCAAGTCACAAAACCGTCGATCTGGTTTGGTCACACTGGTCAGTGTGGCTGTGGCCGCCAGAGGGCGTGATCAGTTAGAAAAGTTTAGGTTAAGGTGACAAGACAGGCCAGTGTGGCTGTGGCCGCCAGAGGGCGTGATCAGTTAGAAAAGTTTAGGTTAAGGTGACAAGACAGGCCAGTGTGGCTGTGGCCGCCAGAGGGCATGATCAGTTAGAAAAGTTTAGGTTAAGGTGACAAGACAGGTCAGTGTGGCTGTGGCCGCCAGAGGGCGTGATCAGTTAGAAAAGTTTAGGTTAAGGTGACAAGACAGGTCAGTGTGGCTGTGGCCGCCAGAGGGCATGATCAGTTAGAAAAGTTTAGGTTAAGGTGACAAGACAGGTCAGTGTGGCTGTGGCCGCCAGAGGGCGTGATCAGTTAGAAAAGTTTAGGTTAAGGTGACAAGACAGGCCAGTGTGGCTGTGGCCGCCAGAGGGCGTGATCAGTTAGAAAAGTTTAGGTTAAGGTGACAAGACAGGCCAGTGTGGCTGTGGCCGCCAGAGGGCGTGATCAGTTAGAAAAGTTTAGGTTAAGGTGACAAGACAGGCCAGTGTGGCTGTGGCCGCCAGAGGGCATGTCTTTTTGATCAGTTAGAAAAGTTTAGGTTAAGGTGACAAGACAGGCCAGTGTGGCTGTGGCCGCCAGAGGGCATGATCAGTTAGAAAAGTTTAGGTTAAGGTGACAAGACAGGTCAGTGTGGCTGTGGCCGCCAGAGGGCATGTCTTTTTGATCAGTTAGAAAAGTTTAGGTTAAGGTGACAAGACAGGTCAGTGTGGCTGTGGCCGCCAGAGGGCATGTCTTTTTGATCAGTTAGAAAAGTTTAGGTTAAGGTGACAAGACAGGTCAGTGTGGCTGTGGCCGCCAGAGGGCATGATCAGTTAGAAAAGTTTAGGTTAAGGTGACAAGACAGGTCAGTGTGGCTGTGGCCGCCAGAGGGCATGATCAGTTAGAAAAGTTTAGGTTAAGGTGACAAGACAGGTCAGTGTGGCTGTGGCCGCCAGAGGGCATGATCAGTTAGAAAAGTTTAGGTTAAGGTGACAAGACAGGTCAGTGTGGCTGTGGCCGCCAGAGGGCATGATCAGTTAGAAAAGTTTAGGTTAAGGTGACAAGACAGGTCAGTGTGGCTGTGGCCGCCAGAGGGCATGTCTTTTTGATCAGTTAGAAAAGTTTAGGTTAAGGGGACAAGACAGGCCAGTGTGGCTGTGGCCGCCAGAGGGCATGTCTTTTTGATCAGTTAGAAAAGTTTAGGTTAAGGTGACAAGACAGGCCAGTGTGGCTGTGGCCGCCAGAGGGCATGATCAGTTAGAAAAGTTTAGGTTAAGGTGACAAGACAGGCCAGTGTGGCTGTGGCCGCCAGAGGGCATGATCAGTTAGAAAAGTTTAGGTTAAGGTGACAAGACAGGTCAGTGTGGCTGTGGCCGCCAGAGGGCATGATCAGTTAGAAAAGTTTAGGTTAAGGTGACAAGACAGGCCAGTGTGGCTGTGGCCGCCAGAGGGCGTGATCAGTTAGAAAAGTTTAGGTTAAGGTGACAAGACAGGTCAGTGTGGCTGTGGCCGCCAGAGGGCGTGATCAGTTAGAAAAGTTTAGGTTAAGGTGACAAGACATGAAAGACATTGCTGCACTTGTTTTTTTTTGAGAAATCAAATTGATGATGGAGGTGACGTTGACAGTAATTATTATAATAATATCATGATTGTCTTAAAAATAATGACAACAATGCTGTCCATCAGATCAATAAAACTTTGGATCATAATAAATTATCGCAATGATGAGAAAGAGTCCCAACGCAGCCCATTTTCAGATCTGTAATGATGTTTTTTACTATTTCCATCAACAGTTTTTTCACCTTATAATGATGTTTTTCGCTATTCCCATCAACAGTTTTTCCACCCTATAATGATGTTTTTTACTATTCCCATCAACAGTTTTTTCACCTTATAATGATGTTTTTCGCTATTCCCATCAACAGTTTTTCCACCCTATAATGATGTTTTTTACTATTCCCATCAACAGTTTTTTCACCTTATAATGATCTGTTTGATTATTTCCATCAACAGTTTTTTCACCCTATAATGATCTTTTTGACTATTTCCATCAACAGTTTTTTCACCCTATAATGATGTTTTTGACTATTTCCATCAACAGTTTTTTCACCCTATAAATATGATGTTTTTGACTATTTCCATCAACAATTTTTTCACCCTATAATGATGCTTTTGACTATTTCCATCAACAGTTTTTTCACCCTATAATGATGTTTTTGACTATTTCCATCAACAGTTTTTTCACCCTATAATGATCTTTTTGACTATTTCCATCAACAGTTTTTTTCACCCTCTAATAATCTTTTTGGCTATTTCCATCAACAGTTTTTTCACCCTATAATGATGTTTTTGACTATTTCCATCAACAGTTTTTTCACCCTATAATGATGTTTTTGACTATTTCCATCAACAGTTTTTTCACCCTATAATGATGTTTTTGACTATTTCCATCAACAGTTTTTTCACCCTATAATGATGTTTTTGACTATTTCCATCAACAGTTTTTTCACCCTATAATGGTGTTTTTGACTATTTCCATCAACAGTTTTTTCACCCTATAATGATGTTTTTGACTATTTCCATCAACAGTTTTTTCACCCTATAATGATGTTTTTGACTATTTCCATCAACAGTTTTTTCACCTTATAATGATGTTTTTCGCTATTCCCATCAACAGTTTTTCCACCCTATAATGATGTTTTTGACTATTTCCATCAACAGTTTTTTCACCCTATAATGGTGTTTTTGACTGTTTCCATCAACAGTTTTTTCACCCTATAATGATGCTTTTGACTATTTCCATCAACAGTTTTTTCACCCTATAATGATGTTTTTGACTATTTCCATCAACAGTTTTTTCACCCTATAATGATGTTTTTTGCTACTTCCATCAACAGTTTTTTCCTTTCATTTTATTTCTAAAAACCTTTTGTATATCATTTATAACACCTCCTCTCACAATAACTGGAATTTTAAAACACACAGATAATTATGTTATCTATTTGGTCCGACTTTCAATCTATTGTAAAAGCAGAAGGAATTCTCGCGTTAAAATATTGGATAGGATGATTCTTGTGCTGTTATTTATGGTCGTGCTGATCTAGACAAGATGAGATTTGTATCGTGTTTCTTTGTTCAAGTACCATTATTTTCTATAGTCATTATGACTGTAAAATATACAAATATAACCAAAAAAAAAAAGCAATATGTAACGTTAGTGTAAATATGATTGGTTGGATAAAAAAGTCTATTGTGTACGTTAAATTATATCAGATAACCTCTCTCTCTTTCTCTCTCCCTCCCTCATTCCTTCCCTCTCTCTCTCTCTCCTCCCTCACACACACACACGCACACGCTCTGTCACTCACTCTCATCCTCTCTCTCTCTCACTCTTTCTTGCACTATCTCTCCCTCTCTCTCTCTCTCACTCACTCACTCACTCTCTCTCTCTTACTCACTCTCTCACTCTCTCTCTCTCTCACTCCAATTTTTTTTCATTTCTATATTTTTTTGTAAGTTGAATAATTATCTTTCCGCATCTCCAATTTTCTCTCTTACCTCAATTTAAAGATAACCATATTATTATTATCCACATAGGCATAGCAAAATAAAAAAAAATATTGTACTTCGAAACAAGTCTTGTCCACTAATCCCTCCTTCTGTATGTTAACTTTATTATTATCTCGATTATAGAGAGATGTGAACACAGCTTTGAATGTCTGCATCTCACTTTATTATTATCTCGATTATAGAGAGATGTGAACACAGTTTTGAATGTCTGCATCTCACTTTATTATTATCTCGATTATAGAGAGATGTGAACACAGTTTTGCATGTCTGCATCTCGATAGGCTTATACTTTTACAGTTAAATGGGATTTACAGTGGACAAACATCTCATTCTTTACAAGATGTGACGCAAGGTGTGACGTACCTGTATTTGCCCCGCCCATTTTGTTTCGCCCCTCCCTCTCGATTCGATCCGAGTAGCGTAGCGGCTCATCATTGTCAACCGGCTGAAGCAAGCGGCTCGCTGATTGGTCGGCGCGGTTGAGCTCCTATAAACTCTCGGCTGTCGCGCTGGAGCAGATCACACTTCGCCCCGCCTCCTTTGTCCCTTTTTCCTCGTGGTTGAGTTTTAGATTTGTCCAAGCGCGATGGGTGACCAGCCTAGTGGAGCAGTCAGCAGACGGCATGAGGTGTGACACTGCTCTGACGTGGTCCCAGGATCTCAGGCCAGGTGTCTTGCAAGTGTGGGCTGCTATGCTCGTGAGTCTGCGCTGTTTGGAGCCGCTCATCTCTCTCTCTCTCTCTCTCTCTCTCTCTCTCTCTCTCTCTCTCTCTCTCTCTCTCTCTCTCTGTGTCTCTCTCTCTCTCACGCTTTCTCTCCGTCTTTCTATTTCCCTTCTTTGTTTATCTCCCCATCTCTCTTTCCTTTTCTATCTGTCTATAGTCTATGTCGCAGCCTTTGTCGGCCTACATCATAATTATCTATGTCTTTGTCGGCCTACATCATAATTATCTATGTCTTTGTCGCTGTCTCTTTTTCTGTCTGCCTGTCTATCTCTCTCTCTCTCTCTCTCTCTCTCTCTCTCTCTCTCTCTCTCTCTCTCTCTCTGTGCCCTATTTTGTCTGCCAATCTCTTCCTTTCTGTCATCTGTCTCAATATGCTTATCTCTGCATGTATGTTCCATCTCTCTCTCAGTTAAAGGCATGTAATTACTACAAAATCGGGAGGAAAGTACTGGTAAATGCGGGATTTGTACCAAAGTCTAACAGAGCAAAAAGTCTTAAAAAGAATAAAAAGTAGAAAAAATGGGTGAAATGGGTTGGAGTTTGGGAAGGGGGGGAGTAGAAATCGTCCTGTCCAAGAGTACTTGACGGAGAAGTAGGAGGAGACATGGGTGTGATGGACGAGGCCAAGTCGAGCTGAGGACGAGTCAGAGCGGAGACCCCCGAGGAGGCAGGCGACACGCGGTGAACAGTCTCGCTGGCTCCCTGCTGGCCGCTCGAGCCTTGTCTCCGACACACACACAGCTCGTGGGGAGGGACAAGTCATTGACTAACTGTCCCCCCAACCCCCTCCTCCTCCTCCCTCCTACACAATCCTCTACCCCATCTCTTTGGTGATACGGGCCAAGAGCTCTGAGGTAGATTTGGGAGATTCCGCCTTGTAAAAGATCTAAAGAGGAGAGACAGAGACTCGCTGTAGGATAGGCTGGATGTCGCGAGCTGTGTGTGTGTGTGTGTGTGTGTAGGGCCGACTGGGTGAGAGCTGGCTGTCACTCTCGCCTGAGGAGCCGATAAGCCGGGCGGCTGATCCATCCCTGATTTGTCCGCGGGTTTGACCGGCCCAGAGCCGCCCGGTCCCGCCTGAGATCTGCAGGAGGCGAGCACGGGAGGGAGTAGATCTATATACCGCGATGGGTTACCTCGGGTGACAGTCACTCGCTTCTGACATGACAGTCAGCTCCTCGAGCACTGGCCGGGCCACAGCTTCCTAAACCTGGTCTGTCTAGCTAGCTCGAGAGGCTCAGAATCTAGGTACGCTATTAGAGAATCTAGATATTTATATATATATACCAGTGGTCAAAGGATATAGGTCTACCTTTCCAATGACGAAACGGCCTGTGACTAAAAAATTTATTGTTTAATCCGAGAAGAAAAAAAAAAAAAAAGAAGCTGCGTACGGTACTTATCTAGATTAGAGTGTCGAAACGCTTCATTTTTTAGATGTGTATAACAAACAGAAATCTCGATCCAGGTTAAAAAAAAATGTTTTCACCGAATCCGTACCGGGCCTAATAGCGAGCCTCTTCTTCCTGAAGTGTGTGTGGCAAGTGGATAACCAGCACCCTGTATCATTCCTAGGGTAAGGTCTGCAGCCATCTGCGGCCAGAACTTCTAGAAAATGTTCCATCGTGACGTGTGACAAAAATTTTGATACGGTAGAGATTGCGAGTTTATATTGTGAGGAGCATTGAATTAATAGACTAGATATGCGCCGCTAACTTAGAAAAAAAAAATGGCAGGTTAATTTTCCTCGGTTCGGTGCGTTGTGGCGCCTCGCCTCAAGTGAGTTTCAATCTTTTCCTTAACATCGCCCGGCGCTGATTACTGTTACAGCTGGGCGCCACTGTCAGGCGGAATGTGCTTTCAAGCTTAGCTCCTTCAGGAAAAAGAATTTCTATCTGCCAACACATTCAACAATTCTTACTTTTTTAGAAATTGATGCTAAATCTTAAAATTTATAACAGTAGATTGTTCATACGACAGAAAAAAAGATAATAGAAAATAAAATAATTGCAAGTTTATTTCGCTCATGAACCTTGTTTCAAGTCTCCTTAATTGAAAGAATATAACGCCAACATTACAATATTATTTTGTCTCAACAGGCATGCATGATTTTGGATTGTTTATTTTTTTTAAATGCTGTTGGTAACACCAGATTCTAGGTACAATCTCAAACTGGGTTTGCTCAAGCCTCAACATCCCAAGCATCCAAACAATAATGACGATTCTGCTAGAAACCTCGTGTGAGCCGAAACACAAAATTCCCGAGAACTGAGCTGTTGTTTCACTTTATCCTTCTCCTTCACCTGGGTGTGGACAGACAGGCATCGGCTAGTATAACTATAAGATCTAGATCTAGATCAGTGTGTGAGTGTGTGTGTGTGCAGCTCCATGGTTCCAAATCTTCTCGGAAAACATCCGAACGACGAGAACTGGTTCCACACCATGCAGCTCTTTGTTTGACGTAACGACCGTGGCAGAACTGAGATCCTTTCACCACTGATTCATAGTCCCAAGCAAGCCCGATCTGTAGATCTTTCTAGACCACAGATCTAGATCTTCTCCACACAGACCACAGAGATCTAGATCTTCTCCACACAGACCACAGAGATCTAGATCTTCTCCACTCAGACCACAGAGATGTCTCTCATTGAAACTGCCCACAGCACGGCTCCTCTGAGGTAAGTTCTAGAATTATTGGTTTCTTTTTCCTTGAGTGATAATAATATATTCTGCGTGACAGTTTTTATCAACAATGATTGACTACACTCTCGATGGTACATCATACGTCATACGCCAGTCTTCTTCTCTTCCTTCCCGAATTCTTTCATTTGATTTGTCCCTTGTTTATTTCATTTCTTTTAATCTTTTGTTCGAATTGTCTAAGCTCTTTTTTTATCAGCTGGACTTGTTATTAAAATCTTTTGTTTAGAGCCCGTCTTCACTAATTTCTCCATGTCACTTTCTTCACTGAATGTTAACTTCTATGAACCTGTTATCCTTTTATATATCGGTTACATCACAGAACTTTTCTCTTATTTGCTCTGGATGCACTTAATTAATTCACTCCATAATTGTATTGTCCTTTCCCCCATCTTTTTTTTCCCTCCCGTATCTGCATTCTTTCTTCTTTTTTTTTTGCCTATAATATGTTAGTATATTAAGTCTAGTAATTGTCTGTGTCATATTCCGCCATTGTGTTGAAGCGTTTGTTACAGTTTCGCGTTATGTCATTTCCATTGATCAAATATCAATTATTTACTCTAGGAATATAACAAACAATATTTAGATAATTTTCCAAACCTCACTCATACGAGAATAAATAGGGTCTTTCCTTGATGAAAGAAATTATTGATTACAATTTTTGATAACAAAAATTAATCCCAAAGTAATAAACAAAGCCAAAAATAACAAAGCAAAACAAATCACAAAACCGATATTCCAATATATAGGGTTTAGAGTTAAAAACACGGATCATGATTTGAGTGGGAAACTTGAGGTTTTAAGAAAGGAAAATCTTTGGAATTATAGGTCGAGGAGAGTTCGGTTTAAACAACAGCAACAACAAGAACAACAACAAACAAAGCCAAAACAACAACAACAAAGAAACAAAAAATAAATAAATAGAAAAAACAACAACAATATTAGAAATAACAATGTGCCTAATGATCAGGATGATGACGATGATGATGATGATGATGATAATAATAATGATAATAATAATAATAATAACAGCAACAACAACAACAACAACAACAATAATAATAATAATAATAATAATAATAATAATAATAATAATAATAATAATAATAATAATAATAATAATAATAATAATAATAATAATAATAATAATAATAATAATAATAATAATAATAATAATAATAATAATAATAATAATAATAATAATAATAATAATAATAATAATAATAATAATAGTAATAGTAATAGTAATAATAATAATAATAATAATAATAATAATAATAATAATAATAATAATAATAATAATAATAATAATAATAATAATAATAATAATAATAATAATAATAATAATAATAATAATAGTAATAATAATAATAATAATAATAATAATAATAATAATAATAATAATAATAATAATAATAATAATAATAATAACAACAATAACAATTACATCTTTTCATTCATGGACATACTCTTTCCAACAAAACTAAGTTTTTAAGAAAATGAATTATCTTTATTAATTTTTTTTGGTCTCTCTCTTAGTCGCCATTGCGATTTTTTTTTATATTCCTCATTTTTGCCCAGGAGCTTTGTGTTAGGTTTTCTATCTGTCTATGCTTGTCTCTCTATCTCTCTCCATTCCTCATGATATTTTATTTACACTTTCTCTCTTCCATTTTTTTGTTGTCTCCACTGCCGTGATATGTTACCCACCTTTCTACCTTCGCGACCCCTCCTACCTCCCTTCCTCCTCACTCTTTCCTTAACTCTTTCGTGTAAACTTTCTCTCTCTCTCTCTCTCTCTCTCTCTCTCTCTCTCTCTCTCTCTCTCTCTCTCTCTCTCTCTCTCTCTCTCTCTCTCTCTCTCTCTCTCTCTCTCTCTCTCTCTCTCTCTTTCACTCTCTCTCAGCCCTCTTTTATTCTTCACTATCTACTTGTCTAAAAATTAATAATGTCCCGTTTTTTTTTCTTTCTTTCTCTTTAATTTTTTTTTTTTTAATTTATTTATTAATCTCCATCAATGTTGGCGCGAACCTAACACTGGTCACCGCAGTAGAGTAGTCCTGCCACTCTACCGCCGGACGTTTGACCAGAGCAACCGTTTATCTTGACCCAATGCTCCGATTGTCCGGTTAAAACCGCAAAGCAGTACCACGTGATCGTATACTTGAATCAGACACAATGCTCAGTCTAGAGGCGCAGTCGCGTTTTTTGTTTTACATAAATTATACATGAAGGGGCGATAATATCCGACCAGTTCACGTCTGCTCAGAAACAGAAACACTGACAACAGCTGCTCTTCTAGACGTATTCTGATTTTAAGAGGAGCCAAATTTGACCAACTTGACTCGGGTTATTTTTGGAAACTGGAATATATAGCTCTCTGTGCAAGAACTTTGATCTATAGCTGAAGAAACGTAGACACCTCGTTTTAAACAGAATGGCGGAGAAATGTGTGCTATGACGCAACCTGTTTCAACCTGGTTTTGCTTTTTTATTTTATTTTTTTTTGTAAACAACTAAACAGTTATGATTATGAATTTTGTTGCCTTTTAATACAGGAAAATTTTTATCGTTTAAAAATGACGCCACAAACGGTAACAAAATTTCAATCCATTAATATTGCACTATTATACTGTAATAAATGTAAACAAAAATCTGGGTCAAAAGTCGAGCGAACAGCACTATTATTAGTTTAGAGATTAAATTCAATGTCTTATAATGTTATAATAATCTACAGGATACCCAAATCTCAACAGAGCTCAGCGTTACTTTGTCCTGTATCGATATACATCAGGTAATCGTGGTACAGACATCTCCGATTATTACTCGCTGCCTGGTTTCAGTTACTCCAGGTCGCTTTTAACACAAAGACTAATGTGTCCGTCTAGAATCATTACCGTCGAGTTTTAGACCTACACTATCACCAGCCAGTCGAATACTAGTGAAAATAAAAGCTTTGATTCATGCCAGGTTTTGTTTCGTTTCACCTTTATTTTGTATACCTTTGGATGAGTGTGTGAGAGGCTTGTAAAGGCTGTCACGTCAGCTCTCGCCTGCCAATTATCACCCGACTTCAAAAACGTTATTATCATCCACGTGTGTTAAAGACTCTATAAAACAAGGGCCAGCATTATATTATGCACATACCGTATTATTCATTTTATTAAGACTTCCTCGGCTATAATCTCCTCCAACTCTACTAAAATGCAAAATGCAATAAATGTCAAGGACATGTAATCTATGTTCACAGTTTCTTTCTTTTGTAGGTTAACTTTGAAGCAACAAAGACAATACTGTTAAGTTCTTGACAACAGCCGTGGTTATTCATTTGTCTTCAGAGATTGCCCCGGCTCAGTCTCCAGAAATGACCCCGTGTCTTCTGCTAGTTCTAGCAGTCATCAGACCCTGGGAGACACTAGTCTTAGAGAATGTTATAATGTCAGTTGCATAAAAACTAAACAAAAACTAAACAAAACAAACACCCCCCTCAAAAAAACGTCGATGCTGGTTGTTCTAGTTGGTCAATGAGACTTGATAATCACTTGATAAGAACGGAAAGTAATTCTTACGGTTATTATAGTAACAGGACAACTAGGTAAGACTCGGGCCGTGATAGATCACCTTCACTCACTGGTTGTCATGGACTTTCTTCTCCATTTACCAAACCTATACAGTCATGTTCTCAAGAGTCTTAACAGAATGTAAGAAGTAAAGTTTGTTCAAGCTTCATATGGGAACACGTCTGCTAAAGTTGTCGACAATGTCTTTCGTATGTCTGGCAATATGACCTTCTCCAGTGACGTCGCAGCACGCTCAAAGTTCAATGACCCAATCCAATTTGCTCACCTTTCACTTCCCTTGAAGAGCTCACTTTCTCCTCACGAGCACGCGTGGCTTACTCTGCTCACGCGAGTCTCCATGCAGTACCGACCAGACTGTAATTCATACACCATTAGCGCCTCTGGCCAATTTTTCAAGCGGTTCATGGTAATCCAATAATTGGATCTTTGTGTTTGGCCAACGATTTTATAACTATCGGGAGAATTCAATTGAAATTGGACACTGGTCACTCTGGGATTTGATGCTGTGAGCAAAAGAGTGGTCACGTGGAGGCCGGTTAATGGGAAATCACTCTTGTCACGAAATGGCAATCAGTACTTATTTAAACGCTATTTGTTTATTTTTGTTGTTGTTGTTGTTGTTGTTGTTGTTCGAGCCCTGTCATAACCCTTTAAATTTCCTGTTAAATAAAAACAAAACAAAGGAAAAGTAATTAAATCAACAAACTCAAAAAAGTAAAAAAAAAAAAAAAAAGACACCTCAGAGTAAAGAAGGAAAATTACAGTTTTGAAAAGATATTGCGCATCACAGGAACTAACAACATTATTTCAACTTTTTTTTCATTTTTTCTTCTTATTTTGACAGCTGAAGTAGGTTCTAGATGTTTGGAGTTTCTTTTTTTTTTTTTGAAAAGTTGATCTTTATTCACCGAAATAAACACAAACATACACAAAGACATTAAAATGATTTTCTTTCAAAGAACTGATACAGTTTACCTCTTTAAACCGGAAACACTTTTGTAACGATTCTTGGTATGCGCATGTCTTAATCTTTTCCTCGTGTAACACGAAAAACGCATATTGAGAAGCCGGAAATACGTGCCGAAAATATTGTATTATCAAATTACAGAATTTGTCTGCACTGTCTTCTTCTGAAAAACTCTCCTGTATTCATTTTATTTTGTCCCTCATTCCGTTCATTCTCTCTCTCTCAATCCCTGTCTCCTCTCCAGATCTTTTCAAATCAAACGTTTCTATAGCTTTTCTCCTTTCTTCTTCTCTCCAAAGTCACCCTCGTCCTACCTCTCTATAATTATATCTTTAGTTTCTCCCTTCACTTGACACCCACGTGACTATTATTGAAACTCCCCCCCCCCCTAGAACCTATCCCACCCCACACGACCTGGCTGACCTGATGCTGCTCCCCCAGACCCTCACCTGGCCCGGGAGGGGGAGGGGGAGGG
Source organism: Elysia crispata (assembly GCA_033675545.1). NCBI lineage: Eukaryota > Metazoa > Mollusca > Gastropoda > Plakobranchidae > Elysia > Elysia crispata. Next base: position 312,177 of record JAWDGP010002355.1, read on the forward strand.
GGGAGGGGGCTGCCATCTTGCCCGCTACTCACTGCCTCCATCAGATTGAGATAATTGAATTAGTTCGAGCTGGTTAACACATGAAGAGCAGCACCAGGCCTCCACCGCATGCTGCAGCTGTTGCTCTCTGTCTCTCTCTCTGTCTCTCTCTGTCTCTCTCTCTCTCTGTATCTCTGTCTCTCTGTTTTTCTATCCTTCTCTGTCTGTCTGTCCGTCTGTCTGTCTGTCTGTCTGTCTCTCTCTGTCTCTCTGTCTCTCTCTCTGTCTCTGTCTCTCTCTCTATCTCTCTCTCTGTCACTCTCTGTCTCTCTCTCTCTCTCTGTCTCTCTCTATCTCTCTCTCTCTGTCTGTCTCTCTCTCTCTGTCTGTCTGTCTCTCTCTCTGTCTATCTCTCTGTCTCTGTCTCTCTCTGTCTCTCTGTCTCTCTGTTTTTCTATCCTTCTCTGTCTCTGTCTTCTCTGGCTCTCTGTCTGTCTCTGTCTGTCTCTCCCCGCCCCCCTCTCTTTCTCCAAAAAGATAGGGTACAAAATTCTCCCCCCCCCCACCTCTCTCTCTCTCCCTCTTCCCCCCAAAAAAAGGTTGGGGAACAAAACTTTATTGAAATAACCCAACAAAAAAAAAAAAAAAAAGAAACAGACAAAAAAAAAAAAAAAAAAAAGAAACAGACTAAAAGAAAAGTATTTTCCTGCACTCCACCTTCCTGCTTCTCTCTCCTATCTGACTCCATTCACTCCTCAATGTCCAGACAATATTAATTTTCCCCTAAGATTTCTTTTTGTCTCCAAAAATCATTAGAATAATAATTAAATGTTGCTAAAAACATTCCGGATGTCATTTTCATAAAATGAAATTAATACGGTTATAATTTTTTTTTAATGAGACAGGACTTGACGTAATATCTAAAAAAAAACAACAACTATCCTAATGAACAAATCAGAACAAAAACCCAAACCAACATCTTATCAATTACCGACATGGCAGGGGTTCATGGTTTGAGAAACCAGCAGCAGCAGCAGCAGCACAACATCTCTAGCGACATTTGATACAACCAAGTTGTGTCTTGCGCTCTTTGCTCTCCACCTTGATGCCAGGAGGAGGTTGACGAAGGCCTGAAAAACGAAAAAAAAAAACCAACAACAAAAAACAAAAAACAATAAAAAGCCATTAAATCAAAGAACAGACAGATGGAAGATGCATATTTGCATGATCATGTTAATTGTCTGTAATTATGTAAAGATTACAAAAATAAAAAAAAACATGTATTTTTTTTAAATTGTTTAAAATTGCTTCATCATAACAACTATTTCGGTTTAGGTAGTATTGAATTTTATGTAAAAAAAAAAAGTGGATAAGCAAATAGATGGATAGATTGATAGATAGGAAGGTGGGTAGGTTTTTAGACAGATAGGTAGATAGATAAATAGGTAGATAGATAGATAGATAGATAGATAGATAGACAGACAGACAGACAGACAGACAGACAGACAGACAGACAGACAGACAGACAGACAGATAGATAGATAGATAGACAGACAGACAGACAGATAGATAGATAGATAGATAGATAGATAGACAGACAGACAGATAGATAGATAGATAGATAGATAGATAGATAGATAGATAGATAGATAGATAGATAGATAGATAGATAGATAGATAGATAGATAGACAGATAGATAGATATAGATAGATAGATAGATAGATAGATAGATAGATAGATAGATAGATAGATAGATATAACCTAATTATATAAATAGATAGAAAAGTATGTAACATAGTTCCAGAGACGAAAGAATGACAGCGTGCTCTGTTGTGCAGCTAGAAAGTCTGAAATCAGAGTTTAACATAATGAAGCGACCAGTCTAGATTTAACAGATAATGAATGACATGGCTGTGATATGGAAACTGTTCAGTAATGCTACCCTTGGTCTGACGTACTTGCACGCAAACCGAACTGCACTTGAAATTGTGCCTGTAGCGAACTAATTAGAATTATGGGCGGGAACAAATGATTATTCGAATACCGACACTTCCGCTTGGTTACATCGAGTATGAGACGATTATTCCCAAACCGGGTATGATCTTTTATGTCGCTTCCTCTTAGTGGAGCGAATTACCGTGAAATCGAGTCACAGTACTCGAACCGCCCACCGAGGAATGTAACCACTTGGAGTGGCTCAACGCACGGTAATTAGCATACAATAGATATGGCGTTTCTTGAAACTACAGTATAACAAGGTTTTACTTCATATTAGACGGCATATCAAAAGAGGTTGCAAGTGAGAGGGTAAAATGTGTAATTTGTGACCAAACAGCTAAAAAGTAAGTAGCGTGGCATGAAGGCGGGGATGCTGTAGAAAGTGCAATGGTTCCCTTGAAAGTCACTGCACCGGTTGTCGTTCCTTGAGTTTGGCATCGCCGTTCTCTTTGTTCCTTGTCGTCGTTGTCTTCGTTGTCCTCCTTGACGCAGCAGCATCAACATGATACATTCTCTACACAACGTCGTTGCCCGTGATAAAAATCGAGGAACAAAAATAATATAGGCAAACAACATACATTATTATTATTATTATTACTATTATTATTATTATTATTATTATTATTATTATTATTATTATTATTATTATTATTATTATTATTATTATTATTATTATTATTATTATTATTATTGTTGTTGTTGTTGTTGTTGTTGTTGTTGTTGTTGTTGTTGTTGTTGTTATTATTATTATTATTGTTATAGTTATTCTTTTTTATTGTTATTGTTGTTCTTCTTATTGTGATTGTTATTGTGTTGTTGTTATTATAATTTGTGTTCGTGTTATTGTCATTATTATTACCACCACATTATAACAGGTTCAGCTAAGTCAACTGTCTTCAGTAATCTTGAAATTGCGCACCTCTATCTCTCTATCAAAGTGAGAAAACTCACATAGTTTAACATTTTGAACGCTGATCAGCGGTGCCGAGTGGTGCGTGTGATGACATTCACAGAATCAGTAGTTGAGGAACATTGCATTTTGAAAGAACATTTCACAACCAAAGAGCGGAGAATGTATTCCTGTCAAACGCGATTTTTAGTTTTAATTAGCTCAAACTGAAATTTAAAATTTAGTTCTGTGTCTGCTTTAAAAAAAAAAAGATATTCTTCTAAAAATGATATTATCCTTTTTTTTTATGTTATTCAACTGCATCGAAGGTTTTAAATAAGAGTTTAGATTTTTCTCCCTCTACACTTTTCTCTTTCTACAGTAAAAAAAAACAAAACAACCAAAAAAACTGCTGTGACATAAGCTAGACAAGACTGTTTTACTATTTATGCGATCAAAATGAAAATTGCCTGATATAGCAAATATGTCTATTTTGAAATCACTTTAAGACCCCTGGCAAAATTTAAAAACTCAACAACAACAACAACAACAACAACAACAACAACAACAACAACAACAACAACAACAACAACAAAGACAACAGGAACTAAGGCAAATTAAAAAAAAACCAATGTTGATAACAGTAAGTGTGTTATCTGGGCTAGATTTTGTTCTAAGTCTAACTTTACGAACAAAAACAAAACAAAAACAAAACCGAAATAAAACAATACCAAAAATGATATTATCTAGAATATTGTTTTAAACCAATGCAGTAGTCTTAAAACAAAGATTACAAGTCGCCTTTAGCTTGATTAAAAACAAAGGCCAAAAAATACTAAAAACAAACCAAAAAATTAGAAAAAAAACCCCCACCAAAAAAGCAAAACAAAACAATACAAACCAAAAAACAAAAAACTAAAACAAAAACAAAAACAAAACAAAAAATAAGTTAAAAGGAGTACCCGTTATGTCAATAAAATTTCTGACCTTGTTCAATCACATTAAAAAAAAAAATAATTATAATTGGTTAAAATTTTTGTAAATTTAAAAAAATTCATAAAATATTGGACTTTCGTCACTGCGATACTTATACTCTTTTGATTCAATTAAAATATCCACTGCCCTAAAAAATTTATTAATAAAACAAAACAAAAACAAACAGCACAAAACAAAATCAAAGAAGTTTTGACAAGATAAAGACTGAAGTGAAGATTTTTTAGCTTTCCTTCTCCTTGCCAGCTCTCGAGAGCCGCGAATTCTTGAAGACCAGCAACCGCTGGAAATGGAGGGAAACAGAAACGAAATCCTTCAATGAGTTCGCACTGACTGCTCAGAGTGTTTGAAAAAAATGTAAGAGCCAATCCAATAATTTTAGGTTTGAATAATTTTTCTTCTTCTTCTTCTTCTTTTTTTTTTTTGAATTCTTCTTGCAGTGCGATCCGGCGTATGAAACCAGTGTTCTCATAGCTTGAACAATTCTTGTGTTTAGGGTGTTATTGTTGAGACAAAATTTGGATTTCTTCCCTCTTCCTGTCTGTCTGTCTGTCTGTCTGTCTGTCTGTATTATTCACCCACTCAGTCATGCTCACTCTCTCTGTATGTCTTCTCTCTTTGTCTCTCCCTCTGTCTCTTCTTTCTCGCTATGTCTATCTGTGTGTGTTATGTAGTTCATCTTTCATTCTCACACACAAGCACCATTTCAGTGATACCGAATTTCATTTTATTGCTGAAAAAAACCAAAAAAACGATGATAAAATAATAATAATAATAATAATAATAATAATAATAATAATAATAATAATAATAATAATAATAATAATAATAATAATAATAATAATAATAATAAGAATAAAAATAATAATAATAATAATAATAATAATAATAATAATAATAATAATAATAATAATAATAATAATAATAATAATTGAATGATAAAAAACCCCAAGCCCATGATCATATCACAACACTGCTCCGAAACAAAATACTACCTCTTGAAATTTTAAGGTAGAGTTGCAAAGTTTCGGCCCAGCAGCTTGCAGCCTGCAGCGAGGTTACCTCCCGTTTCCGACACAATGTGTTGGCCGTGCGGCCCACTTGAACATCCTACCACTCTGCTACAGTGTTTATAATAATAAAAAAACAAATTATATTTCCTCCCCTTGCTTTTGAAAACTGATTTAGAAATTCCCGGTGTATATGATCGTGGAGAGATTTCCAACACTTGGCGATCATGTCTGTGCGACAGGTGTGGGTCCACAAAGAGGCTGGCTCCGCCCACTTGGTAAACAGTCCAAAGAGGACGAATTTGATCAGTTACACCCGAACAGAATATCATTACAATTATAGCCAAAAGGAGTGCACATTCAAGACATAAATGCGCAGGTTTTCCCATTTTTTTTTAAATTAGTATGTTACAAAACTGTTACTTATAAACGATGTCTCTCTTATTTGAAGGAC
>JAWDGP010002355.1:330000-355000 GCA_033675545.1 Elysia crispata
TAATAATAATAATAATAATAATAATAATAATAATAATAATAATAATAATAATAATAATAATAATAATAATAATAATAATAATAATAATAATAATAATAATAAATTAAGAAGAAGAAGAAAAAGACGGCAAGCATATCAAGATATTTCTTTTCCTAGTGGTATATCTTCAAAAGTTTTTATCATTTAAGACAAACGTGAATTTTGACCAAAATAGACAATACATGTAATTAGTTTCTGGGGAAAAAAAAATTCGAAGCACACGTTTTTTTCCGATTGATTTTACCTTAATGACATGAAACTTTTGTTGTATTTCTTCAAATAAACATCAATTATGAAGCCTGCCTTATCCTAGCTTCCAGTTTAGCTTATTGCTTTGCTATAATTATAATCTTTGTATTTCTTTTTTTTCCCCCCTCTACTCCACCCAGACCCATCCCCATCCACTTCCCCCATACTCTTGGTCCTCCTCCACCTCTACCTCCTCCACCACCATCAATGATGCTAGAGGGACTCCACTTCCCTGGCCTCCGCCTCGGCTCTCCCCTCCTGCTGAGACCTCCAGCCCTGGCTGCTCCAGGCTCACATGAAGTGCCTACTTCTGCTGCTGCTGCAGCTGCCAGACAACCGTGTCAACCGGCGAATCAAGCGAGCCATCCAAGCAAGGCCAGCAAGCCGCTGTGGAACCCCGCGCTTGACCTCACCCTCCCTTCGGCACACAGCTCGCCCAGGAAGGGCGACACGGCGGAGTCTCTCCCTCTGGTCACCTCCAACCTTCACCCAGGGACTGCAGTGACCTTGACCTCTTCTCCCATGTCCTCTCCCGGCGTCGCAACCACAATGGAAGCCAACCAGAAAGAGGAAACTCCGTCACTGCCGAACTGTTTATCGAATGCGAGATCTACTAGCCCGCATAGTTTGGATAAAAGAAATGAGGCTCCAATTCTGTCTGCAGTGGATCCTGCCAGTGCTCCTACTCTGTCAACAGAAATCACCAGGAAGAAACGGAGAGAGTCAGGAGGTCCTCGCTGTTCCTCCCCGAAGCAGACCAAGCGGCCCTCACACCGCCAGGAACAACCCATCTCCGACAAGCGGGAGAGAACCAAGTCTCCGGAGGGTAAAATCGTCGAGGATCTCCAGACTTCGCCTCGTCAGAACTCTCATCCGTTTGTGGGAGACGTCAGAGGTGTTGCAGGGATTGGCTGTGTCACCACTGATAGCCAGTCGTACCAGAACTTTCATCACCAGCGCAGACTGGCGCTCTTGGCCTCGAATCTGCTGCAAATGGGTTCTCAGGGGCATTGTAATCTCCTTGGGCACCACTCACACCCGCATCTCCTCCCTCCTCAGCTGCAGCACCATCATCCCAGCCACCAGGTACCGCCATGCACGCCCGGCGGTCTCCAACATCATCCTGGACTTTCCTTCAACAACGCTCTGGCTATAGCGAAATCCAGAGAGGTCCTTGAGAGGTTATCTTCCTCCTCTGCGTTTTCCAACTCTTCGTCATCTTCGTCAACCGCATGCGAGCAGCACCGCCGTCATCATAACACTCCCCACCACCACCACCCCCAACGCCATCCTCACATAGAGCCACTGCATTCCTCTCACGCGATTCAGACCCCTCAGTCTCAACAACCGAAGAATTGTCGGAAAGAGAGTCACCCGGTCATATCTTGCTCCTCCTCGTCCTCGTCCTCCTCCTCCCTGGCGTTCCTCCCTCACCTCCCTAAAGCTGAGAAGCTCCACCCGCCCCACTCTCTCGCGATCCAGAACGCTCTAGTCCTCGCCCAGTCCCGAGCTCTCATGGAGCGTGTGAGTGCTGGTCATATCCTCTCTGCTCCTGGTCTAAACATCGACCCGCTCCTCCCCAGCCACCCCCACCACCATCCAGCCCAACCAGGAATCCTCAGCCCTCATGGTGGAAGCGCCCCTGTAGGTCCTGGCAGCCTCGTTGGCATGGGCGTCGCCGGCATCAACGGCGGAGCACCAGGCGGGGGCAGCTACGGGAGGAAGCTCTTCCCGTGCCCGCAGTGCCGCTACACGACAGACCGTCGGAACAACCTGAAGCGGCACATGCTCACCATGCACCAGACATCCTCCAAGATGCTGGAATGCTGCGGCATTCTCTTCTCTACCAAGGCGTCTCTCAGAGAACACGCGATGATCTTCCACTACCACGGCTACACGTGCTACTTCTGCGGGCGCAGGTTCTGCCGGAAAGCGCTCCTCAAGAGACACCTGTCCGTGCACAACGGCCAGAAGGACTTCGTGTGCACAATTTGTGACTACGCCACAAGTCACAAGAGCAACTTGGAGCGGCACAGGAAGGTGCACAGCAGACAGGAAGGGAATGACGGGAAGGACCGAGAGGAAGAGGAAATGATGGACAGAAGTGACGAGTTCCGCACGCGCTACCATGACGACATGAAATCCAACGGAAGTGAAGCTGTCAGCCATGATGACGTCAGCGAAGACGAACTGTCCGTGGGCTCTGATTATCAAGATGATATCGATGTTGAAATTGACGTTCATAACGATTGAATATCGAGGTGATATGGCTGGATTGATTAGGAGAAGGTTAAATCCGTTATAAATCCTTTTGTACATATCGATACCAATACACAACTGTTGGAAGCTCATTGTAACAATGTCAATCCTTGATCGAATTCCATAACCAAATGAATTCCAGAAAAAAAACATGTGATTTTCTCTAGGCACAAAAATAGAATTGTATCTTTTCTTCTATATCTCATATAAATACAGATTGCTAAACTCGATTCCAAACAATGCTGTCCGGAAATCTCCGAAGTTTTCCATTTATCTGACTTTCTAAATTTTTTAAAGCTAGCTTGGATGGTTTACTAGTTCTCCTCAGTCTCTTCAGCTAACCTTAGTTATACATGTATTGGATTTTTAGAGCTTTTAATCTTTAGAGAAAACTTAATTTCTGGATTTCCATAGTGACACAGCTTTCATTTACATTCAAATGATTATCTTTTTTTTTTTTAACAATCGCCATTGACATTTAGGTTCAAAGGAAAGAAAAACTTAAAACCTTTTTTAGCCTTTTACAAATCACATTGTAATAATTTGGCTAAACTTAGGAGACTTGTCGGCCGACATAAGCTGCACTTACATCTCGCATTACCTTACTCACTTAGTTAGTCGTGTTAAAAACCAAGAACCCATTTACTGCCGAATGCTTCCCTAATTATCACGAGCTTTAGTTTGTTCTCCTTATTGAGAAAACGGCGGGGTCTACCAACTAAGTTTACAGTGGTGTTAGTTTACTTTCTTTTTCCTTCTCTAATTTATATCTTTCCTAATTTGTTCTTTCTTGCTGGCTTCAAAATGGCTTGGAAACCAAAGCGGGTTTGTAAAAGCTTAGAAATTATTTTGTTTCCTTGGGTGTTGGGTACTCGAATTTCTCCGTGAATTCTTTTATTAGCTTATTGATTTTAAGGTCTAGGTTTATCTTGAAGGCTTTTAAAACTTACGAGTAATAGGGTGTTTAAATATTGAATTTATTTGTAAGTTCATAACCTAACCATTTCCTTCACCCCACACATCAGGGTATGTTCAAAATATTTACAAATCGCGACTAAAATGATCCATGAGTCGAAACAAGGCTAATCAGATCTGTTGAAGATATTAGTAATCTAGCCTGTGATGACGTCATGTATGTTTATGTGTGTTTTCGTGTGCTTCATTTCTTTGGTCTGCCAACGCATCTGTGATTGTAAGGTAGAGAGAAATAATTGTTTGATTTATTATTGGTCTCCATTGAGGCCCATTCCATCATGAACTGTGATCTATAAACATGGTTTCTTATTTCTTTCTATTTCTTTTTCCTCGTTTCAAAGATAATGCTACGAAGTCTCAACTCTTTCTATCGTGAAATCCATACAGTCATGTTGAAGGCAATATATTTTCTGATGAATTCTAAACTTTCATAGTTCTGTTCAAATTTTAATTCGCTTGAATAATTATTGTTTTCGTTGCTTTTCTATATATATTTTATCCAATAATGAGTGATGGGCGGGCAAGGTGGTGTGAAATCAAGAACAATCCGCTATGGTTTCGTATTGACTAAACTTTTTACTGTCGGTTCCCGTTCATCCTCTCTTGCTGTCTTTTTTTTTGTTTCGTTGTTTTTTAACCGCCAGGCACCCTTTCCTATTTTTTGTTTCGTTGTTTTTTAACCGCCAGGCACCCTTTCCTATTTTTTGTTTCGTTGTTTTTTAACCGCCAGGCACCCTTTCCTATTTTCTCACATCAAGAATACACTGTTGCTATTAATATAATTGTTATAATTGTTACGATAATAATTATTTTCTGTAAACTTTTTAATTAAAATTATTCGTCTTCTTATTCTTGTTCTTGTTCTTCTTACTATTATTATTATTATTATTATTATTATTATTATTATTATTATTATTATTATTATTATTATTATTATTATTATTATTATTATTATTATTATTATTATTATTATTATTATTATTATTAATATTATTATTATTATTATTATTATTATTATTATTACTATTACTATTATTATTATTATTATTATTATTATTATTATTATCATCATCATCATCATCATCATCATCATCATCATCATTATTATTATTATTATTATTATTATTATTATTATTATTATTATTATTATTATTATTGCTATTTCTTTCCCTTCCACACACCCCGGCAAACACTGAAAATAATAAGGATAAATTCCTATATACTCTTTGAACAAATTGTAAAACACTGATGTTGTGTAAATAAAAAAAAAAAAAAAGAAACCTGACAAACACTATATTTTGATGAAGTCATAGAAAACAAAACAAACAAAAAACGATAATTATTATTTCTAATTTTTCTTCTACTGCAGCCCCTCTGGTCGCTTAGGTATGGTCGTACTTTGGTTTGCATAATTATAACAGTTATACTTTGATTTTAATATTTAAAATTAAAAGTACTATGTCTATACACTGACTCCATTGATTTCTTTTTTCGTTGTCGCTTTGAAAAAAAAAAACAACAAAAAAAAAAAACAACAAAAAACAACAACATCAACAAGAACTACAACAATAAACACAACAAACGAACACTGCTCTCATTTGAAAATAATACAGATAAAATCCTATATATTCTTTGAACAAATTGTTAAACATTAATTTTTGTGTAAATAATGAAAAAAAAAAAGAAAAGAGAAAAAAAACCCTGACAAACACTATATTTTGATGAAGTGATCGAAAAAAAATAAAAAACCCAATTTATTTATAATTTTTCTTCCGCAGCAGCTGTTCGTGTCGCTTAGGTACGGTCGTACTTTGGTTCGCATCATAAATCGTTATACTTTGATTTCAATATTTAAAATTAAAGGTACTATGTCTATGCAATGACTCCACTGATTTCTTTTTTCGTTGTCGCTTTTTTCCGTGTTTTTTTTTTTTTATTTATTTTTTGTTAACTATCTTGAGCTCATTAATTAAAAACATACAAACAACAAAACAAAACAAAAAACAAAAAACAAAAAACAAAAACAAAAACAAAAAAAGAACAACAATAAAAACAAACCAAACGAACACTGGTCTCCTGTCGGTGTGTTTGTAGCCATTCATCAACTGATTGATTCCGCTCGCTTCCTGTCGGTGTGTTTGTAGCCATTCATCAACTGATTGATTCCGCTCGCTTCCTGTCGGTGTGTTTGTAGCCATTCATCAACTGATTGATTCCGCTCGCTTCCTGTCGGTGTGTTTGTAGCCATTCATCAACTGATTGATTCCGCTCGCTTCCTGTCGGTGTGTTTGTAGCCATTCATCAACTGATTGATTCCGCTCGCTTCCTGTCGGTGTGTTTGTAGCCATTCATCAACTGATTGATTCCGCTCGCTTCCTGTCGGTGTGTTTGTAGCCATTCATCAACTGATTGATTCCGCTCGCTTCCTGTCGGTGTGTTTGTAGCCATTCATCAACTGATTGATTCCGCTCGCTTCCTGTCGGTGTGTTTGTAGCCATTCATCAACTGATTGATTCCGCTCGCTTCCTGTCGGTGTGTTTGTAGCCATTCATCAACTGATTGATTCCGCTCGCTTCCTGTCGGTGTGTTTGTAGCCATTCATCAACTGATTGATTCCGCTCGCTTCCTGTCGGTGTGTTTGTAGCCATTCATCAACTGATTGATTCCGCTCGCTTCCTGTCGGTGTGTTTGTAGCCATTCATCAACTGATTGATTCCGCTCGCTTCCTGTCGGTGTGTTTGTAGCCATTCATCAACTGATTGATTCCGCTCGCTTCCTGTCGGTGTGTTTGTAGCCATTCATCAACTGATTGATTCCGCTCGCTTCCTGTCGGTGTGTTTGTAGCCATTCATCAACTGATTGATTCCGCTCGCTTCCTGTCGGTGTGTTTGTAGCCATTCATCAACTGATTGATTCCGCTCGCTTCCTGTCGGTGTGTTTGTAGCCATTCATCAACTGATTGATTCCGCTCGCTTCCTGTCGGTGTGTTTGTAGCCATTCATCAACTGATTGATTCCGCTCGCTTCCTGTCGGTGTGTTTGTAGCCATTCATCAACTGATTGATTCCGCTCGCTTCCTGTCGGTGTGTTTGTAGCCATTCATCAACTGATTGATTCCGCTCGCTTCCTGTCGGTGTGTTTGTAGCCATTCATCAACTGATTGATTCCGCTCGCTTCCTGTCTTATAGCTTATCTGTCCGTGGACCTAGCTGAATTTTCTATTCCGCAAAGTATGCTGGAAAATGTTTCTGAACAAAAACCAGTTTTAAAAGGAAAAACAAATATCCGCCGTAGCCATATCAAATAAAGCTCCAGTCGGTAATTAAACTTACTGTGATTTCTCTCAACTAAAGCTCCAGTCGGTAATTAAACTTACTGTGATTTCTCTCAACTAAAGCTCCAGTCGGTAATTAAACTTACTGTGATTTCTCTCAACTAAAGCTCCAGTCGGTAATTAAACTTACTGTGATTTTCTCTCAACTAAAGCTCCAGTCGGTAATTAAACTTACTGTGATTTCTCTCAACTAAAGCTCCAGTCGGTAATTAAACTTACTGTGATTTTCCCTAAACTAAAGCTCCAGTCGGTAATTAAACTTACTGTGATTTCTCTCAACTAAAGCTCCAGTCGGTAATTAAACTTACTGTGATTTCTCTCAACTAAAGCTCCAGTCGGTAATTAAACTTACTGTGATTTCTCTCAACTAAAGCTCCAGTCGGTAATTAAACTTACTGTGATTTCTCTCAACTAAAGCTCCAGTCGGTAATTAAACTTACTGTGATTTCTCTCAACTAAAGCTCCAGTCGGTAATTAAACTTACTGTGATTTCTCTCAACTAAAGCTCCAGTCGGTAATTAAACTTACTGTGATTTCTCTCAACTAAAGCTCCAGTCGGTAATTAAACTTACTGTGATTTCTCTGACAGAAATTCAAGAGCAATTGAGATATGAGACTAATTCGCTTAACCCTTTATTCAATGATTTTTCAAAACTCTAATAAAAAAGAGTGTCTGCCATATAAAACATTTGTTAAAAAAAAATCCCACCAAAAACAAAACAAAAGATAATTATATTTTCATTTTTTGAAAGACTAGAATCTCAGAGTTGAAGAGATGTCTAAAGTTAGATATTTTGTTTTCGTTTTTTTTTCGTCCTCTCTCCTTCTATCTCCTGATACGTCTTATACATTTCAGGTAAATCTGTAATTTATTTAAACCTCTGATCTCTTTCGCTGCACTACTCTCTGTCTGTTTCTCTCTCTCTCTCTCTCTCTCTCTCTCTCTCTCTCTCTCTCTCCCCCTCTCTCTCTACCTCTCTCTCTCCCTCTCTCCCCCCCCCTCTCTCTCTCTATCTCTCTCCCTCCCTCCCCCCTCTCTCCCTCTTTCTCTCTATCTCTCTCCCTCCCTCCCCCCCTCTCTCCCCCTCTCTCTCTATCTCTCTCCCTCTCTCCCTCCCTCCCCCCCCTCTCTCTCTCTCTCCCCCTCTCTCTCTATCTCTCTCCCTCCCTCCCCCCTCTCTCTCTCTCTCTCTATCTCTCTCCCTCCCTCCCCCCCTCTCTCTCTCTCTCTCTCTCCTCTTCTATCTCTTGCCCCTTGTTTCCCACTCATCAATCTCTGAGTCAGCCCCCTCTAATTCCCCTCGCGCTCACCAACTCCCCTTCCGAGTGACCAGGATGACCACACCAGACCAGGGAGATCCACCCATTTAGAACAACAACGACCTCCCCCCCCCAACACACCAGACCAGGGAGATCCACCCATTTAGAACAACAAAGACCTCCCCCCCCCCCCCACTCCACCTCACCAGTGACTGCGGCGATCAATCAGCCCCCATAGACCACCGCCGCCGCCGTGGTGTCCACTCTTGACCGGAAGGGATATCGTTTTATTGGGGACCAATCAGCTCCCCGAGATTAAAGACTTAACCGAAAATGAGAATAGCGCCTCCTGTAGAGCGAAGCACCGTGTGATCCCGAAAGAGGGGCGAATACTTGAAGAAGCATCCTTCTCCTCCAATCTCTCAAAATACAAAGTCATATACTCGCATCCTATTGTGCTCCCAATATCCCACGCCAAAAACCCCGTTTACTTTGTAAGTGACGGAAAAATGGACTTCTAGTCCTAGACAAGAGGATGGGAGAAAGGGGGTGGGGGATCTTCTTTGAAGACCTGAGATTTATTTGCGTTACGGTCTGATGTGATTGCTGACCATTGTCCGGTGACTAAAGAAAATGGCTTCACGTTGGGTGCTGTACCGTTGTCACAGCATGCAAGCACACACACACACACACACAGGCGGACATGCACACAAAGGAAATGACTTCTGACCTAAAGAGAGGTTGGATCATTATCATGTCTCAGGGAAAAATTGGAATTAGCCGCCAAAATCTTTAAAGTATTTGACTTGAAGGGTAAAAAGTCATTGGAGGTGAGTTGAAAGGTGGCAGGATAACCTCAGAAATTAGGATCAGGTTCGGTTTTAGGTAATGCTTACCTCTCATCGGAGATCGAATCGCCGAAATGATTCTACGGTATCTCTTTATTGAAGAATGTATCACAATATAATATTTCTATAGTTTTCTTTTAATAATTCGGATACTGGCCATCATCATCAGGTTCTGAGTTACTACATTTTCCATCAGATTGTTATTATCTTTCTGGCCCGAATGCTTGAAACACACTCATATTTGGTAATAAAGTCTGGGTTATTATATTTTCTTTTGGTTTTGATTCTTTGACATTCTTAGTCAAACTCCAGCAATTTTTTTTCAAAGGTTTCAATCCATGTTGTATCAGGTTTTCAGATTGGGGTTTTTTCAAATGAAAGAAATACAAACTGGAAAAAAAAAGACAGTAAATTAATGATGGGTCGAGACTCAAGGTTTTTGTCGAGGCTCATTTAACTGTCAAGATCAAGGTTGTTGTGTTTGTGTGATAGAGGACAGATTCTGAAGGTACTGATTTCCTTATATTTTCTTCGCGATTTCCATTCTATAAGTTAAACAGGTTTTAGATCTGACAGCCGCAGCATGCATGGAAGTATCAGTCGCTGGCTGCGGTACAAATTCTCAAATATTGGAGACCCAAATTCTATAATTTTATCTAGAGTCTTTGGCCCCACAGGCATGCAAACATTCGATTCATTTTTTGTACCTTTTTTATTTATTTATTCATTATTTTTTCTCTGCATATAAGAAGCGAGACGATCTCTCTGTTTAACCAGTTTTAGGTGAAGCAATTCGTGCAAATCTTATCACTCAAGCTAAAAAATTGACTCTTAGACCATCTAGTGGATTACCGGACAGTAACAGTGAGTTTGATCTTTCCAAAAGTAATACATGACTTCCTTTGAGAACCAATCATAAATGATTTCTACTTTTGCTGTGAGTGTGTGACAGTCGTCATGATTGTGTAAATTGCAGATATAAATTATTAATCCTAATATAATAAGATTCCACTCGCTGGTTGTTTGTTACACACAGCTCAAGAAATAATTGTGTCAAACATCGTGACAATTTGTTCCACAAAACTTGCATTTCGGTCGATCAAACTTGCGGCTACTCTCTCGAACTTTCTTTCTCTCTTCCATATTTGTTTAAATGAGACACCCGCAGATTTCAATATGCAAATTACGCGAAGCTTTGAAGTCCGCAGGCGCTGAAAACCCATAAAGAAGCGGATCTAAAAGTTTAGCAGCTTATTCTAAACCTCTGGAGTTTCTTTGTCCATTGTTCTATCTTTCAGTTATTTGTCTTGCACAGTTGATTGCCCTGTAGTTGGTTATCAAGGTTTTGGAAAGGCTCCAGGCTGCAGCTGCCATTAGGTACTAGATCTGGTGTGCATGCTCTGGGTTGTCTTTCCTGAAAACTGTCTTACTCTAGACTAACAGTTTTTTAGGTTCGATTTATTTAGGTTTTTTTAATTACTTTTTTAAGTCTTTACTGCCCTATCGTGCAGATATTTGCTGTGGTATTTATTTATTTATTTTTTTTTTTAACTTTCCGAGTATTGACAGGTCAAGCAACTAGCATTCTTTCTGATGACATTTGATGAAAATTGACTCAAGTCTGAATGTAAATAATGATGTCTTGTGCAAGTATTAATTAAAAATATAAAAAAATGATGAAGAAAATGATTGCGAAAAGACAGACTATAAATTATTAAAGGTTTTAACAAATGAGATAAAATAACGATGGTTGTCAGTCTCTACATCTAACATTAATTATAAAGCTCTGATAAGTCATTATGGTCGCGGTGTTGTGGTTCTGATGTTAACTACATCTAACATTAATTATAAAGCTCTGATAAGTCATTATGGTCACGGTGTTGTGGTTCTGATGTTAACTACATCTAACATTAATATTATTATAAAGCTCTGATAAGTCATTATGGTCACGGTGTTGTGGTTCTGATGTTAACTACATCTAACATTAATTATAAAGCTCTGATAAGTCATTATGGTCACGGTGTTGTGGTTCTGATGTTAACTACATCTAACATTAATTATAAAGCTCTGATAAGTCATTATGGTCACGGTGTTGTGGTTCTGATGTTAACTACATCTAACATTAATATTATTATAAAGCTCTGATAAGTCTTTATGGTCACGGTGTTGTGGTTCTGATGTTAACTACATCTAACATTAATTATAAAGCTCTGATAAGTCATTATGGTCGCGGTGTTGTGGTTCTGATGTTAACTACATCTAACATTAATTATGACGCTCTGATAAGTCATTATGGTCGCGGTGTTGTGGTTCTGATGTTAACTACATCTAACATTAATTATAAAGCTCTGATAAGTCATTGTGGTCACGGTGTTGTGGTTCTGATGTTAACTACATCTAACATTAATATTATTATAAAGCTCTGATAAGTCATTATGGTCGCGGTGTTGTGGTTCTGATGTTGACTACATCTAACATTAATTATAAAGCTCTGATAAGTCATTATGGTCGCGGTGTTGTGGTTCTGATGTTGACTACATCTAACATTAATTATAAAGCTCTGATAAGTCATTATGGTCGCAGTGTTGTGGTTCTGATGTTGACTACATCTAACATTAATTATGACGCTCTGATAAGTCATTATGGTGGCAGTGTTGTGGTTCTGATGTTGACTACATCTAACATTAATTATGAAGCTCTGATAAGTCATTATGGTCACGGTGTTGTGGTTCTGATGTTGACTACATCTAACATTAATTATAAAGCTCTGATAAGTCATTATGGTCACGGTGTTGTGGTTCTGATGTTAACTACATCTAACATTAATTATGACGCTCTGATAAGTCATTATGGTCGCAGTGTTGTGGTTCTGATGTTGACAGTTCACGGCACGTCCTGGAATCAGAATAGTGGCTGGACGGCCTCGTGGAGTTTCCCTTAGAGAATTAATTTCTCCTGAGATCTTTC
Organism: Elysia crispata; assembly: GCA_033675545.1. Taxonomy (NCBI): domain Eukaryota; kingdom Metazoa; phylum Mollusca; class Gastropoda; family Plakobranchidae; genus Elysia; species Elysia crispata. The sequence goes on from JAWDGP010002355.1 coordinate 341,931, forward strand.
TGTGGAGTGCCGTAGAGTTCAGTTGGTAGAACATTGGACGGCCAACTCGGAGGTATCAACTGCTATTTTTGCCTTCAGGGAATGAAAGGTTTCATAGTATTACATTAACGATCAAGTTAGACTACTAAGAGGAAACTGACTTTTTTTTTTAAGGCTACCTTTATTCTTTCTCCTTCGATTGAGGGCTCATCAATTTACTTTTTGTTGAATCATTTATCTAGAATTCGTAAATTTTATATTGGGCTATGTTTTTTTTATTTATATATTTATTCATGTATCTTTTTGGGAAATTTTTCTGTTTTGTTCATTTTGCTGTTTCTCTCTCTCTCTCTCTCTCTCTCTCTCTCTCTCTCTCTCTCTCTCTCTCTCTCTCTCTCTCTCTCTCTCTCTCTCTCTCTCTCTCTCTCTCTCTCTCTCTCTCTCTCTGTCTCTGTCTCTCTTGACACACAGTCGGAGAGAAGCCCAGTCCTTGTGATCACCGCTTACAGTAAAAGATCTTTGAACCTTTCTTGATCAGGGAGAGACTGAAGAGGGAACCAAGGTATTAAACCACTTCCAAAGTCCGCACAACAAGACTATTACAATGTACATTATTATCTCAAGGGGAGGGTAAGACCAAACCACGGATGAAGCGAAACACCTAAGCTCAGCAAAAAGATTCTTTACTGCAAACACTGGTCGCCATCACATTATCACATTTCTAATATAAAATACAATGTAACCTGTTCGTATTATTGTCACGAGAAACGAGGAGAAGGAAAATAACAGGTGGATGGAGATGAAACGGGTCCAGTAGATTGTCCGCTAATGGAGAATTTGTTTAACCTCCGGGCATCGGTGGTCAGCGACACAAACAGAAAACAGAAGGGAGGTGAGTGACCACCCCTTCTTCCACGATCAAAGCGGAAGTGGGCGGAGCCTGAGAGAAAAGGAAGGGAGATTACTCTGACACAAGGAAATCACGTCGTTTACACAAGACGAGCGTTTGATCGCCTGAAGCGGTTGACTTGCCCTATCAGAAACTGCCACTTTTAACGATGAATGAGTCTACTACAAACTGAACCCAGCTTTTTTTTTTTTTTTAATGAAAAGAGTCAAAAGACGAAACATTGAGATAAATTGATTCATCCATCTTTCCACCTTTTTCCCCCCTGACGTTTATATTGCACACAGTCAAGATAGATTATCCATCGTACTTGAGAGACCGTTATACAGCATCCCTTTTTCCTGCAATTCTTAAGTTAAACCTAGAGATTACGCGTTCATAATCTTTGACTATAAATGCTTGTTTTATTGAATTTTCTCACAATGAGATTTCCCGTTAATCAAACTGCGCAAATTTAGATGAAGGGGTTATCCAGTTAAGATTAACACTACAGAGAGTGGGTATGAGACTTACAGCCGACGACCAGGACAAAACGATAATCACTGGAGCGTCTTTGATCCATCTCTGCCGGGCATCTCCTTGAGATTTGTTTGTCCGAGAGGTGTGATAGCTTGTGTGTCTCTCCATAGAATACTAACAACCACTCTGCCCGGTTGCACAGGACCGTCGATTGATCTGTGTCGTGAAGTAAAGCTGTCTCTGAAGTTACTTTCTCTTTCTGTTGCCCGAGAATTAACACGACGAGGGCTATAAATTTCTGTACTTAGCCAAATAATCCGAAAAGTTTGTCAAAGGGTTAAAAGAGGGACATCTTCTTTTCTTGACCCCCCCCCCCCCTTTTTTTTGGGGGGGTAGTTGATTTTTTTTTTGGGGTGGGGGGGGGGTGGGGGGGGGGGTATAGACGCTGTTCAGTGAGAGAGGAAGCCGAGGGCTTGATGATTTTTATCCGTATATTTTGAGTCTTTGTGTGTGGCGGGGGTGGGGGGGGGGGTATAGACGCTGTTCAGTGAGAGAGGAAGCCGAGGGCTTGATGATTTTTCTCCGTAGATTTGGAGTCTTTGTGTGTGGGGGGGGGGGAGGGGGGGGGGTATAGACGCTGTTCAGTGAGAGAGGAAGCCGAGGGCTTGATGATTTTTCTCCGTAGATTTGGAGTCTTTGTGTGTGGGGAGGGGGGGGGGGTATAGACGCTGTTCAGTGAGAGAGGAAGCCGAGGGCTTGATGATTTTTCTCCGTAGATTTGGAGTCTTTGTGTGTGGGGTCAGCAGTCAGCGTGTAAGTGTGTGTTTGTGTTTGTGTGAGGTAGGGATGCTAGTCGCTCTGTGGATTGTGTCCTGTCCTGGTGCCGTAGAGAACAGACGATAAAGTTTAAAGATGGGTGAACTGAAAGAGGTAAAAAAAAAAACGTGAAATCTGAACAGACAGAATTTTGTACCAAAAACCTTTTGAAAAAACAAAAATGAATATTTCAGAATAATCTAGGATGAGGAAGTAACTTAATGCTCCTCAACTTGTCGCTGTCGATCGAGGAACTAGTCCAAGCCTGGTTTTCATCTAACACAGACTTGGAAAGGAACTTAATGTCACCGTGATTTCGCTAAGCAGTGAAAGACAATCTGTTGATACCTGACGATGTCATGGAGGAATTATTTGGGACAGACCGAGACCACAAGGTGCATAGGCGCTGTTCCGGAAGATGGATAGAAAATGACAACAAATGATAAACAGAGATTTAAAAAAAAAATAAAGAAGGATGTTCTATGGTGGTCCTTTCAAATCTTTGTTTGGTTCTAATCTGCTCCTGAAGTTCTTAAAGAGTTTTATGCAAGAAACAGGGCGATGTTCTGGTCAAGCCAGCAGAGTCACTGTGCTGGTCAGATAGAAATTGGTTTTAGGATCCGACACTACTACCATGGTCAAGCTAGGAGAGTACTGGTCAGATAGGAATTGGTTTTAGGATCCGACACTACTACCATGGTCAAGCCAGGAGAGTAATGGTCAGATAGGAATTGGTTTAGGATCCGACACTACCACCATGGTCAAGCTAGGAGAGTGCTGGTCAGATAAGAATTGGTTTTAGGATCCGACACTGCTACCATGGTCAAGCTAAGAGAGTGCTGGTCAGATAGGAATTGTTTTAGGATCCGACACTACTACCATGGTCAAGCCAGGAGAGTACTGGTCAGATAGGAATTGGTTTTAGGATCCTACACAACTACCATGGTCAAGCTAGGAGAGTGCTGGTTAGATAGGAATTGGTTTTAGGATCCGACACTGCTACCATGGTCAAGCTAAGAGAGTGCTGGTCAGATAGGAATTGGTTTAGGATCCGACACTACCACCATGGTCAAGCCAGGAGAGTGCTGGTCAGATAGGAATTGGTTTCAGGATCTGACACAACTACCATGGTCAAGCCAGGAGAGTGCTGGTCAGATAGGAATTGGTTTTAGGATCTGACACAATTACCATGGTCAAGCCAGGAGAGTGCTGGTCAGATAGGAATTGGTTTTAGGATCTGACACTACCACCATGGTCAAGCCAGGAGAGTACTGGTCAGATAGGAATTGGTTTTAGGATCCGACACTACTACCATGGTCAAGCCAGGAGAGTACTGGTCAGATAGGAATTGGTTTTAGGATCCGACACTACTACCATGGTCAAGCCAAGATCAAACGCAGGATCTGCCACGCTCTAACTAGAGATTGAAACAATTTGAACTTTATTATCGCTGCGACTATCTCATTTGAAACAATCCGGACTTTATTATCGTTGCGACTATCTCAAATGAAACAATCCAAACTTTATCATCGCTGCGACAATCTCAATTGAAACAATCCGAACTTTATCATCGCTGCGACAATCTCAATTGAAACAATCCAAACTTTATCATCGCTGCGACAATCTCAATTGAAACAATCCAAACTTTATCATCGCTGCGACAATCTCAATTGAAACAATCCAAACTTTATCATCGCTGCGACAATCTCAATTGAAACAATCCGAACTTTATCATCGCTGCGACAATCTCAATTGAAACAATCCAAACTTTATCATCGCTGCGACTATCTCAATTGAAACAATCCAAACTTTATCATCGCTGCGACTATCTCAATTGAAACAATCCAAACTTTATCATCGCTGCGACTATCTCAATTGAAACAATCCAAACTTTATCATCGCTGCGACTATCTCAATTGAAACAATCCAAACTTTATCATCGCTGCGACTATCTCAATTGAAACAATCCAAACTTTATCATCGCTGCGACTATCTCAATTGAAACAATAAACTCTATTGTGCAATAAGAAATTAAACTTAAACGAGAAGAATCTTCTAGAAATTTGTCAGAATGTATTCTTTCCTCTGAAAATCTTGCCTTGTTCTCGAAAAGCTTCTTGTCTTATCAAAACCCCCAAACCTATGAATTCTGGATTCATAGCTCTGTCAAGAAAGATATTTTAATGGTGTTTCTGATCTAGGAAGTAATCAAGACCCATGAAAACCTGTGTAAAATTCAGAGTTTGAAGCAAGATATCACTGTTGGGTAAAAACAGACGAGACTTCCTCATCGTGCAGACATTCCAAAGCCCTTACTCACTCGTATACATTTCACCCGACCACCCAGATAAACAAAACATCTCTCTTCCCTTTTATTTTCTTCTTTGGCAAGCGAACCCTCCCCTAACATTTTTTCACGGGTCATCCAATTGACGGCATCCCCTTGAAATATTATTTTACTGTCTTTCCTTTCCGCCATGGCCATCCAGAAACATAAGAGAATGTCAATGGCCACTACAAGGAAACACTTAAAGTGACCACAACTTGTCCAGAGCTTTGATTTATCGCTGGCGGTCACACCCCAGTCCGAAATGACCACCATGACGACACCTCGGTGTCTCCAGGTCTGCTATAGTTATACTGTCTGGACACTGGTCAGTTGTTAGCGGCTCTGGTGGTCATTTCATTTACAGGTCTTAACAACGATTGTTACGGTCAGTGAGTGGTCAGTTGGCAGTTCCAGTGTCGGCGTCTCCAGTATCGACTTCTCAAGTTCTTCACACCGCAAACCACGATGGGGTATCTCTGGGCTGGGCTGGTGTCCTGCTTGTTGTTCTCTCTCTCTCTCTCTCTCTCTCTCTCTCTCTCTCTCTCTCTCTCTCTCTCTCTCTCTCTCTCTCTCTCTCTCTCTCTCTCTCTCTCTCTCTCTCTCTCTCTCTCTCTCTCTCTCTCTCTCTCTCTCTCTCTCTCTCTTTCTCTCTTTCTCTCTCTCGCTCTCTCTCTCTCTCTCTCTCTCTCTCTCTCTCTCTCTCTCTCTCTCTCTCTCTCTCTCTCTCTCTCCTCTCGCTCTCTCTCTCTCTCTCTCTCTCTCTCTCTCTCTTTCTCTCTCTCTCTCTCTCGCTCTCTCTCTCCTCCCACTCTCTCTCTCTCTCTCTCTCTCTCTCTCTCTCTCTCTCTCTCTCTCTCCGCACGCAAATAAGGTTTTGCTCTCGAATATTAATAATCCGCCTCTAATAATTATAGTCTCAACTTGTAATTACATAAAAAAATGTCTGAAGATTCGGAATGGTATCAAACAAACCACGCCAAAAAAGAAACAAACCGAAAAAAACAAAGAAACAAACAAACAAAAACAACAACAACAACAACAACAACAACAACAACAACAACAAAACAACACCAAAGATATCTAAAATTTATTACTGGATCTAATTAAAAAAAAAAAGAATTAGAAAACGAAAGCAGCGCTTCCAGCCACTCTCAAACCGTTCACACACTCACAGACAGGCACACCTTTCCGTAGAATCCCCTAAGCCGAAATGTTTCAGCATCATAACAAGGTTAATTGCTGTTTTCATCTCAATTGAAATATCATCGGAAACACCGCTAACAAGTTTCTTTGTGCCGGCCCGCCAACCCTGGAACTCACCTCCACAACCTCTTTAGTCACAGTCACACATAAGCGACATAAATCTTTTGGAAAATTTTATTTCACAAGAAAATGGAGAATAGGGGCACTTTCTATCTGCAGAAATTCAAATTAAGGACAAACTGGCAACTAAGGCACATAAATCTTTTATGGCCTTTCAAAATTGAACTCTTTCTTCTCTCTTGTGCCAGATAAACTATAGCGAGCGCAAGATGAAAGAATCAGCAGGAATCAAGTAGTTCAGTTTTTGTAATTTGTTCCGCTTACCTTTTCGTCAAACATTTTCAACATCTATATTTTTTAAGTGAGGAAAATAGTTTACGTGTGATGGACGTCGCCAAAGTCTGTCTGCCTCGGGCTTACATTTTAAGAGGGTATTACACTTTCTGTTTTTATCATTCTTCTGATCAGCTGAGGCGGAAAATCTTATGCCATTGATCTCTGAAGTACATAGGTATATAGGATTGACTTCAGAGATGTTGAAAATAAACATCAACTACTCAGATATTTTAAATTCAAATAGAAAAGCAAAAACACCACGCTTGGAGGACAACTTGGTAATTAAAAGGACGCGCGTGTATCTGTAAATAGTGTGAAACAAGGTTTAAAAAGAGGCAGGCACACCACTTTATAACTACGGGACTAAAAAAAGAAACAACACAAGTATATTATGTTAAATCTATCCTTGTGTTGTTTCTTTTTTTAGTCCCGTAGTTATAAAGTGGAGTGCCTGTGTCTTTTTAGACCTTGTTTCAGATATTTTAAAGCACTGAGTATAGAACCTACTAATGCGATATTGGAAAAAAAATGTTTCCCAAAATTACCTGAAGACTACCGGGGACAAAAAAAAGGTGAGGAAGTGGGCAAATGGCTTGAATATTATTATTAGATCATAAAAATAGGAGCTGTGTAAAAAAAAATGTTTGCTTACGTAAAAAAATTAATCTAGGTCAAAGTGAAGGAAAGTTCTAACTGAAGAGAAAACTGGTTTCCACATCTTTGATTTGTTCTCATTTTTTGAATTCCACTGACATCACTCTCTCCACTTGATAAAAGTCTTGCAATATTTATATTCGGATTTCCCATTATTTATCAGTCTATCTATCTATCTCTCCATCCATCTATCTATCTATCTATCTATCTATCTATCTATCTATCTATCTATCTATCTATCTATCTATCTATCTATCTATCTATCTGTATGTTCCTCATCTCTTTACGTCTTTTTCCCCACGACATCTTTTCCTACAGCAAAATTTTCTCTACCGTCCATCTCTTTGAGACCATCCTCCTTACATCACTAGATTTGAACTGGCTCGCCCTCGCCCTCTCGCCTCAAGATCCCATCCCACCCGACCACCATCCAACCTTGCCCCTCTGGCGGCGCCAGCCCCGGAGCTAAATGACCCGTGACGGAAAGACCCCCCCCTCTCTGGGCAGCCTGACGGGGCCGGAGCCAGGGAGGACACAGTGGGAGAGATCACACCCACACAACAACACACGGGCCCAGAGTCAGGGGATGTAAGGGGGGAGGGGGCGATGTTCAGGCGACACTTTTGATATCAACCCGAGCCGCTGGACTCATCCATTTATCACAGTTTTTGTCTTCGTATAATGCTTCTCGGGAGATGCAGGAAAATATAAAGCTATTTCAGAAGTGAGTCATCGTCTCCACTCTATTTTCCCCCTGTACAAACCCTTTCCACTACCATTGGCGCTCATAGCTTAGCTCGAAGGCAAGACAGAAACAAGGGAGGCAAGTAAATTCTTAGTAAAAAAAATTCTTCTCTTTTTTATCATCGAAAAGTTAGCAAAACTCTAAAGTCAGACATTTTTCTTCTCTTGTCCACAGTAAAAAAAGATGATTGCGTCACTCGTCATGGTAGATCGGTGTTTTTGGACACCTAAACAAAAAGCGAATTGTTAACAAGCTAAACTGACCCTGGTTAGAAAGGGAACCGGAACCCAGGGCTAGTCAAACCCGCTCATGCTTGGGTCATTGATTGTCCATTCTGATCTCTTTGGCAGACCGTTTGCTCGTGGTAATGGTCAGTTTGACTTGGCATTTTCTTTCCTTTATTGTTCTCATCTCCCCTCTCTGTCTCTGTCTGTCTGTCTGTCTGTCTCTCTCTCTCTCTCTCTCTCTCATCTCTCCATGAGTTCTCTCTCTTCCCTCATCTCTCTCTCTTTATCTCTCTCTCTCTCTCTCTCTCTCTCTCTCTCTCTCTCTCTCTCTCTCTCTCTCTCTCCCTCTCCCTCCTTTGAAAACGTATTGAATGAACTTGGACTTAGGTGAACGAACATGGAATCAATTAGCGTTCCATTACAAAGTACCATTAACAGCAAAAAAAAAAAAAAAAAACAACAAGAAATGAAAACATTCATGTGACCGTTTGTATTCTGCAGGAATTCTGGGATGCGTATTGTGAAGGCCCGATAATCATACAAATGTTGGCCCTGATTGGTGCGACTGGAATAGTTTGAAGGTCAAGAGCTGCTAAATGCACACACATTGTGGCTCAGTTTTCATTGTCATTTTGTCGTCAAAATCTTCACTTTGATTGAGTTTGAAAAATCTGAAGAAGAAATATTGCTCAGTGTATGATAGATCGATTGATTGATTTTCTGATTTATCAACCAATTCACATGGTAATTGATTGGTATATTAGTATTTTAATTGACATAAATCGCTACTGTAATGGATTTTCGGGATAATTCTTCGTTGAATTATGTCTCCGTCCGGCAAAAAAAAACAAACCTCCCGTCCAAGTATTCACTGTTGAAACTTTTGGTCTAGTGTGTGGGAAGGAAAGTCCTTACATCATTGAAAGGCATGCGCTCTACCACACGAGCCACTGAGACGTCCGACAGTGTTATGATTAATCAGCCGCAGGACTCTGAGACCGTCAGGAAGAAGAAAGAGGGGGGGGGGGGGGAATAGAGATAGACAGAGAAACTAGTGATTTAGATACAAGGAGGAGAATCCCAAATCTGTCCAGCCATTGATAACATAATAGACAAGAGTCAGCAGCAAGCAACATCGTGGCCGACGGAGGCATTCACTGGCAGACAAATAAAATTAATGGAGTAGCAGAGTACAGAAAATAGGAGGGGTGAGGTATGTAAATGAGCAAGTAGGGTGAAGACATTAGTTTATCATGTATTTTTGTTTGGAGAAGGTGAGAGAGAGGGGGGGGGGGGGTGGGGAGCGAAAGAAGAGTGTTTAAGATACTGGTGACAATAAGTAGCTTTATGAAGAGTGTTTAAGATACTGGTGACAATAAGTAGCTTTATGAAGAGTGTTTAAGATACTGGTGACAATAAGTAGCTTTATGAAGAGTGTTTAAGATACTGGTGACAATAAGTAGCTTTATGAAGAGTGTTTAAGATACTGGTGACAATAAGTAGCTTTATGAAGAGTGTTTAAGATACTGGTGACAATAAGTAGCTTTATGAAGAGTGTTTAAGATACTGGTGACAATAAGTAGCTTTATGAAGAGTGTTTAAGATACTGGTGACAATAAGTAGCTTTATGAAGAGTGTTTAAGATACTGGTGACAATAAGTAGCTTTATGAAGAGTGTTTAAGATACTGGTGACAATAAGTAGCTTTATGAAGAGTGTTTAAGATACTGGTGACAATAAGTAGCTTTATGAAGAGTGTTTAAGATACTGGTGACAATAAGTAGCTTTATGAAGAGTGTTTAAGATACTGGTGACAATAAGTAGAGCTTTATGAAGAGTGTTTAAGATACTGGTGACAATAAGTAGAGCTTTATGAAGAATGGCGGGTATTTTTTCTTTTGCTATCTTCGTCAAGGAAATGTTCGATGAGTCGAGAAAGCTTTACCTTTAGAACCAAACTAGAGAACGATAAGGGAAATTAAAAAAAATAAATAAATAAATAAAAGAGGGAAAATAAGGTTGGGAGGATTGAAAGTAAGGAGGACAGAGTGAGGTATCCATGCGGCGCCATGATGGTCATGCAGGAGACAACGTCTCCCGCACGCGGAGGAGGAAGAGAAGGAGGTACTGAGCGAAGCCTCCAACAGAGCTAACAAGACAAGAGAGCTTCTGGCCGGGGTCACATCCGGTCTGATGGTACCACGCACGGTCCGTGTCGCGGTCTGAGTCTGCAGCGCCCCCTACCGGCCGCAGCCCCCACCGCACGGCAGCACGGGCCATTTAACCGGCGCCCCCTGGCGAGCACTTGGCGCTGGCGGCATAATTAAAAACCTATAAGCTATCGATGGACGAAGGCGTTAAAGAATTTTGTCGCCGCATAAATCTCAGACGGACTTGAGAGACGCTGATCGTAGAGCGAGGGGCCGGACTAACATCGGAACCACGGCGGAGCTTGTCTCAGACGATAGATAGATTCTAGATCTGGGAAAGGATGAAGTTTCTCTCCCTTTCTCTGAGGCTTCACCCCCTGACGCCTGCGAGATCTAGATATGACAGGGTTTACTGGCTCCGTCTATACGCCACGGTGTCTCGCTGGAGGAAGCGACAGGTCTTAAGCCAGACATGAATTAAGGTATTAGGGACTGATCTGGGATTTAGTATCCTATATGCTTTATAGCGCCTGTTTTACATTGCGAAACGGAATTCAACCAGACGAGCTGACTTATAATTGTACCTGTCATGGAGGTGCTGGCATTTAACGAAAAAACAAAAATAGATTAAAAAAAATAAATAGAAAGAGAAGCAAGAGACACCCCTCTGAGTCGGTACAAGACTGACTCTTGTTGATTTGACGTTTTACATAAGTCACATTCTCCTATAAATCTTCGGCGACGCCAGTGTGGTTAGCCATGAAACCTGACTTGGGAAAGTCCAAAGTTTCGTACCTGGAGAAATTATTATGACACGTTCAAGATGCAATATACTTCACTATATGCGCTTCACACCGTGTCCAATGTAATGTTTAACAGAATCATGTGGAAAGGCTTTCTTTCCTTAATTTCAGACCTGTGCTCAAAGTCCACATCAAGGTATTTAAGCCAAGTCTGAGAAGGAGGTATAATAGAGAATTGTGTTTATTTATTTATTTTTTAAATCAAGTTCAATCCATATTCACATATTTTCGGTTATCCATGTCCTTCAAATTCTTCATCAATGCCAGCCTCGCCATGACGTTGTGTGTGTGTGTGTGTGTGTGCATATCTGGTTGTTTTGTTTTTTTTTTTCAAAGTAAGCCATGACTAGCGCTATTTCCGTATCCAAATTTCAATCCTCTGACTTCTTCTGACCGACTGTTTTTCAACGGTATGCAATTTATGTGGGATTTTGGACGCTACCTGTGACCTCTGCTTCATAACAGTTTAGCAACAGATCTAACGAGTGTAAGTTTGATTTTCTACGGAACAGCTTAAGCACTTCAAATCACGCCAAATGGGATATGTCATACTTTATTTCAACGCTAGCCTTGCATTTTGGTAAAATGCTCGAATTTCTTTTTCATGTTAAACACAGACTGATATCCATCTCACAGTTTTAGAAACCGATTTTTTGACGGTTGCAGTATATATTTAGCTATCTGATTTGAAGACCAGATTGTTAAAACTTCTATTGTTTTACATTTTTTTAGGCTTTGCGGTCCGGCCTTCAACTCACAACTTGTTTTCTCAGGTTTCTTCTCAATGAAATGGTCAACTAAATACTTATGGAAACGTTTATCAACATTTTTGGCACTTTGGACTTTGTGTCATGATTCTCTTCGTCACTGGTTTTCATCCCTTAAATTAGGCGACTTCAACATCAACACTTAGAAAACCAGCACTGAAAAAGAACGCTGACTCAGAACAATACGATACAACATTACTACTCCCTGATAGGATTCAGATACTAGCACTCTTCGAACCTGATGCACAGATTGGAGTCAAGGACCCATTAGTCAGTTCAATGGACAAGAAAAAGGTGTAAATGGATTTGTTTTCAAAGGCAAAAATGGTATGAGCTGTAGGTTCAACCCGTAGGATAACAAATCGGATTGTCTAACCAATGTGTCATGCTGCCCACACCACTCTTTGCCTTGTCATTTCTTGACGACGTTCGTTAAAAAACTTTTAAAATTTTTCTCGTATCTTTTAAAGTTTCCTTATTAGTTACATAATTTTACTGTTTAAAATCTTTCAAAACCTGAGCGACAAAAACATAGAAGAGCAAGGAACCATCAATCTCGAGACCAATGTGACCTTTCCGGCCAGGAGAGTTCCACTGTGTAGTCTAGTGCTTACTCTAACACTTGTGTCAGCATGGGACACTTCCTGCATTATTCGCCCGTAACGATAATGTGCCATTAATACTCGTCAAAATAACTCTGGCTAATCAGGCGTTGTTATCTGCCCCTTAGTTGGAGACGTATTTAGACATCATGGCTCTCGTAGTTTCGTTTTCCGTTTGGTTAACCCTATATGAAGTGTCACCTCGTCCCAGCGTGTATATATATGTCGTCAGTTCACATGGCTGGCTGGCTGAGGGTACTTATTTTTGGTTTTGTGAATCAATGGAAAGTCGAGGTCTTTATCAGTCATAAAGATCATTACTGTATCTGTCAGAGGACGGCGTACACAGATCACTGTAGCGTTACAAACACGAAGTATAGATGGCTGTGCGGGATTCTTCCTAATTGTCAGTCTCTACAGGATGCACTCTTACATTGCCTACTTGACTTACAAGTGTCTGAATAGGTTTGTCTCAATATCCATAGACAACTTGAACAAAGCCCCGGATATCGGTCCATAATTTCAAAATTTTTAACCTCTTGATTGTCCTGTTTGGCATCATCAGCTACCTGGTTTGTTCATAGACACGGGCTCAAACCGTTTTGTGATGGATACAAACATTAACAATATAAACAATAAGTGAACTCCCCAATCAACTCATGTATGGAGCACATAGATTAGTTGCTGCTATTCAAAATGGCTGTCATAGACTACTCAAGGGGAATAAGTTGATAATTGATGCGGATGTTTCGATTGCCGAGAATATTTTCCGGGTATCGTGACCATTTTCAATCAAGCCTGATAAATTGGCTGCCTTTTTGGAGATCATCTCCTCTGAAATTCTCTTATTGCGTTATATAAACATAGATATGGACGTTAAACCAAAAGAGCGAGATTCACTGAAACTGACATTATTCTCAGTAGTGTAACATCTACTAACCATTTCACACTCCTCCCGTTTCTAAGGAGACAGAGTCACTATAACTGACATCATTCTGCAACAATAGAGAAATATCTACTTACCACTATACACC